>JAOEHX010039982.1:22472-70464 GCA_025448015.1 Bolborhynchus lineola
GTGAAATCAGCACAGTTTGCTTAGTTGGGAGTTTGGGATTTTTTGTAACAGAATCACAGGACATTTGTGGCTGGAAGGGACCTCTGGAGGTATCTGGTCCAACTCCCCAGCTCGAAGCAGGACCACCATAGAGCACTTTAATCAGGATTCTGTCTAGTTTGAGTATCTCTAATGCTAGAGACTCACAAGCTTCTCACAGGGCAAGCTGTTGCTGTGCGAGACCACCCTTGCAGTAAAAAACTTTTGCTCATGTTTCAGTTGAATTTCCTGTGTTCTATTGTGTGCTCATAATGAACAGAATATTAACATAGCCAAAATTGGGCACACGTTTGACTACAACCTTAATTTTCTCATCTGTAAGGTAAGCCACTATTATAATAACCCTTATAGCATCAGGAGGTAAGTAAGGCTGTTGCTGGTATTGAAACATATCTGCTTCTGTACCAGAGCAGGCATTAGATGTCAGGTTATGCTGGGTTATACTTTTGCTGACTTTTAACAGTAATTATTTAATGTTCAACAAAAGCCTTGAAGTACCTGATGCAAGAAATGCATTGCTGGTGTAGCCACTTGTACAGTGATTGAGAGTTACAAATGTGCTTGACTAGAAGGTGACTCCTATAAATAGGTTGGCATTCTGAGGGCTCCAGTGGAGGAAGCCATGAGCTTCAGTAAAAAAGGGAACTCACACGAGACTTCCCATGGCCCCAGGAAAGAAGGTACATTGTAGAGTCAGATAAAATGGTGGTTTTCTCTTCTCTCCTTGCCCTGCTCTCTCCGGTGATGTTTTATTTTATGTCATATCATATCTTGTGTATTTTAACCATGGAACTAACCTTTTTATAAACAGAGCTAAAGGGGATGTATATCTTTTTTTTTTTTCTTTTTAACCACTGTTAATGATATTTTGGTTTGCCCTTGTCCATGTAGTGTAAAATAATGTTTAGATGATAGTGTTTTGCTTGGCTTCTCTCCAGGCTGTTTTCTACTTGCCTTACCTACTTCTCTCTGTATGTGTAATAGCTGACTAGTGATATATGCAATAGCTGACTTGTGATCCCACAAAAAGGAGTGTAATAATATATTACAAAGTGGTTTTTGCTTTCCTCTCCCAGGAAACAGAGGCATTGGCAGTAGTAATACTTTTCTGTTTATTATTAAGGAACAAAAGTGGTCTTGATGTGAATGATTTGCTTACATTGTTGGGGAAGTTTTGCATAGGTATTGCCTGCAAAATCACAAGACTTGGAAGCTCAGGCAAACTATTTCCCTTTGAATACATAGTGGCGTTGCTACCTGCTCAGTTCAGTTTCACCTGTGTTAGGAAGGTCTGCCATCTCCAGTAACTGGGCAGGGTGCATGGTATGTAGTGTGCTTGGAGGACAGACAGAAGATGTGCCGAGCACATTTTGCAGCGCTCAGCTGGTTGCCACACTGTGCAGAAAGCCTGAGTCTTGTCCAGACCGTTTGTACAAGATGTAACCTCTGATGACAGAGATTTTCTTCAGATTTAAGGACTTTGCAGAGCTCTGATGCAGGTTGTACCTACTGTGGGAATGTTCCTATGGTAACAATGTACATTTAATGGATCAAAGAGCAGTTTTCGTGTTCAGTCACTATAGAGTCCTTACTCATCTAAAAATTCTGTTGTAAAAACAGAACAGAAATTGATCCATTGCATTTAATGGAAAAGATGGCAGCAACTTACCCACTCCTGAAGGCAGAAAAGACCTTTAAATTCCTAACATCTTTATCTTAGTACAGCAGATCACTCCCATCATGCTTTGAATAACAGAGGATATAGATGGAACACACAAATTGGCCTAGTAATCTGACCTTTTGATGAACGCTTAGGCTTATATCACCATTCATTCCTTAGCTGTTATACACAGAGGGATTCAAATAACAACAGTATCACTGTGAGTTTTGAAATCTCCAAAGACAAAAATTTCATAATTCAGACTAATGTTTAGGTTTTTATCTTGAGTTGATGTGTTTGTGTCACCAATCTGTGATGTGAAAAAATGAGGGCTATTCCTGACAACCACTGAATTCAGGAGTGATTTTGGATAAAAGATTTTTGCTCTGTTTCTCCTCACAGTCTTTGACATCTCTTCTCACCATTTACATTAGCTGTGTTAGTATCCAGCACTGGTATGTTAGTATTGGATACACAGGGCATGAAAAGAAATATAACATTTTCTAGACCTCGTGTCTGTTTGACTCTGCCACCCAATGGTGTACTTTGTTATTACCTGCTGCCTTCTCCATTGCTTAGGAGTTGTTCCATTATAGAATCACAGAGTAGTTGGGATTGGAAAGGACCTTAAGACCATCCAGTTCCAACCCCCTGCCATGGGCAGGGACACCTCCCACTAAACCATGGCACCCAAGGCTCTGTCCAACCTGGCCTTGAACACCACCAGGGATGGAGCATTCACAGCTTCCCTGGGCAGCCCATTCCAGTGCCTCACCACCCTGTATGAGTTTATTTTTTTTAATACAAACTTACTTCCAGTGATACAAATTTCACATCAATGTAGTAACATTGTCCACAGATAGGAATTGTAACGGAAAACTGTCACATGGTTAAAAAGGGTTTTTTCTGTGTAGATTTTCAATACCAGCATTGTTGAATATCATTTTTAAACTCTGCTTGCATCTCACTTTTGGAAGTTTCTCTGATGCAGCATTGTGGAGGCCCAAGAAGAAATAGAGGATGTAAAAGAAAGGATTTGAATTCAAAATATTACTTTTTAATATGCCATGAAAATGCAGAATATCTGCCCTGGTTATATGTATATGTATACATGAGACCTTTCTAGGCTTAAACCATAAGCCTAAGATGTATTACAGTGTCTCAACCCCTTCTAATGACAGGTGCTGCTTTAATATGAAAACCTTAACTCTGTCTTAAGCCAGAAAACGTGCCAAGGACACTCAAGTAAAGCATTCCCGTGATCTTGATGGGATAACTGGGCAGTTCTCTGGATCGTGTACTTCAGGAAGGTGAGGAGTGGAAGGGAGTGTCAGGATTATTGCCAGACAAGGCATTCCTCTGAGGTGCTTATTAGTGGAACGTGGAGGTTTGGAGGAAATGTACAAACGCATTCGTCCTTATCAGCAAATGTGTCCCAAATAAGTGCTGTCAACTGTCAGCCCCAGCAGGCGCTGTGCGCACTGCATCCTGAGAGCTCAGTCACGATGCTCTGAGGCTGTTTTCTTTGCTTTTCTATCTTAAGGGTTATACAGGTGTGTACCTTGCGGGAAGACAAAAAGGGTGGGTGTTGAGAGGGAGGGAATGTTTAAGCAGCAGGTTGGTATGAGCAGAGTGCTGTGTTGGGAACATTTGACTGAGCCCTCATGCACAGGATGGTTTTAAAAAAGCACAGTAGAGGTTTTCAATGCCGCAAAGAGGTACTCTGAGGTTTGGTTTGAGTGTATCCACTGCAGTGTTCAAATGCCAACATACATGATGAGAGTGATCTGTGTAATATTTTTAGGACTTGCAAGCTAGCTAAGACTTGAAACAGTTAAAAATATGGCTCCATCTCAGGACAGAAGGGATGTGGCAATATTTTAGACCACGTGATTTCAGGCTGTGGTCAGGTTTTCCTGAAATAAGGCTGCATGCCTATTTCCCACCTAGTTTTGTTTTGCTGTATTGACACAGGAATATTTGTTTTTATTGACACATGAACATCTGCTTTTGTCTTGACTTCAAGGTGCCAACCTTGTGTTTGTTTAAGCACCTCATAGAGATCCTGCTTGGAAGGGACCTTTACTGATAAACTTGTTACTTAAAACAGGATGAGTTGGTTCACTGCACAGTGTAACTCCAAGCTTTAGGAAGTCAGTGTACTGCTGGAAATGCTGAGCTATTTGACAGTGATTGGTGAGAACAATGGTAGTAGTTATAGATATGCATGATAATGTGAGACATCGTAACTTTATTCACAATATTCCTGCCTAAGCTGTGAGATATTTTTAGTTGCTTTGGAGTGCCAAGATTTCAGTAAGAAAAGGAGTGTGAAATAGACCACTTGGGGCAATGTGAAATCTTGCTGCAACTCTGATGCCTCATACCTAGGAAAGGCGCAGGAACACGCCTGAACTCTGGAAGAAAAAGTAGTTTTACGTTTTGCTGTTGTGGATACAGCAGGCACATGGGTTTCACTGCACAATCCAAACAGCGGGGCCAGCTGGACTGAGTGGGCAGCCTGCCCACGTGTAGTGACAGAGGTTATGGGGAATGTAGTTTGGTTCTGTCAACAGCCTACAGGAGAAGCAGCATGTAGCCCATTCCCTAAGGCATTCTAGCTAAACCTGCTTTACTCAGAATGTGTCAGAGTACTTTGGCTATCTACCTGCCTGTGTGCCAACGGGCAGTTGAAAGCCACTGTGTAGTAGCTCTTAAAGCAAATGAAGTTGCTTTGCAGAGACATGATTTATTACTTTCATCTGAGAACAGCACTGTGTGGAAGTGACCAATCTCCACTATTTTGTGTTTTAGTGTTAATCTGTGTAGCAGTTTGGATAACAGCAGTTTTCTTAACAGATTATTTTTGTAAGGTTATAGAGCAGTATTGAGGTGTCAACTGATTTCCCAGTGTTTGTGTTGCTGCTGTATTCTAGATATTGAATCAAAAATTAGAAGTAATAAATAACTCTTTATATGCGCTGCACTCTCAGAACATGGGATAGCTTAGGTAAGTGACCTTTGCATTTGTTACGGCTGTCACTTGGGAGACATTATCAGTTGTATTCTCTACTAAACTGGTCTAGGGAATCTAATGAAGAGGAAACAATGAATAATGAATAGCAAAGTCTGTCTGACTGGTAAAATTCCTGGGGGGAAAAGCACCATTTCTCTATGACTTTCTGTCATGGGGAACATATAGCAGTGCTTCTGTCACTTGAGTCGAAGCTGTCACTTGAGGCAAAGATTTCTGCTCTAAACTAGATATATACATAAAAAATTCCTTAGTTTACCTGGAGTTAAAATCCATGAGGATTTGTTTTCCACTCACTTATACTGGATTTCTACATGTGTAGCTTCAATTGCTACTTTGAAGCCATCCTAATTTCCACCAATATAAATAAGAGGAGAGATGAGTCTCATCAATTGCTTGGAAAAGTACCATGAAATGTTAAGATTGTCTACAGAGGTGCTCAATGTCTGCAAGCAGGAGTGATGCTACAATAAATGTAAAAAAAAGAAGAAAAATATAGTGCTGAAAAGCTGCATTTATGCAAAATTCAAGCTTAGTTTTAGACTAATTTGAAGAAAATTTCCTTACCTCTCCCTATCCACTACAGCAAATACCATTAGGCATGCTTGTGGGGTGTAAAGTAGGCCATGATGCAACTGAGCACACACCAAGTGACAAAGCTTCCATTTCTGTTCTATATTGTGGATATTTGCGTTTATTAGATAATTTTTACTGGCTTGGGGGGAAGCAGCAATGAAAACATGATTCTACAGTCCTGGGATGGAGCTTTTTGCCAGTTCATAAATGCATGCAACGGAAACAATGTTTCTAAATAAAATCAAAGCACTAAATGAACTGTTCAGTCATCTCAGTGTTTCCATTTGGAATGCTGAATAAAGAGCCCTATTTCTAATCCAAGACGGTTTTTATTAGCACTCAGTGCATTTAGCGCAAGCACAGACCAGTTTTGAAATCAGCCAGGATACAGCTTGAATAATAGGCAAGTTATTTTCTTCATAAACACTAGATTTATGAAGGCCTATTTTTTTCTGCTCATGGAAGACTAGTTGCAACTTGTATCAGGAAGCCATCAGAGCAATTTATACATTCTCAGGATCTCTGGGAGAAGAAGGGAGATTGACATCTCTGTCCAAACAATGCTGCATTTATACTGTTCCATCTTCTGCAGAATGCCACAAACTGTTGGTGCCATGGTTACCTGTGCCACTTTGTCTGAAATTGGGTTCGTACTGTATTCACCAGCTGGACAATTCAAATGAAAGATGGACAAGTTATCACCTTTCTAAAACGAAGGTTGCTTTTCATTTATTCTCTCTCTCATCACTTTGTTGGCTCACATCGCCATCTGTTCCAGTTCTGCTGCTTATCTTGCAGCTATTGTCTTGATACCTGGCAGTTTATGTGAATGTCCAAGAAAGTACACTTAATCTGGGGATAAGTACCCCCTGGTAAACCCCACCCTTTCATAGATAATAAATATTGGCAAGAATACATGAAAAACATCAGCCACAATTCAGATCCATTTCTATTTTTGTTAACTCTGTAGTGTGGATGTGTGTGACTTCCTTCCAAAGTTTCTCTGTTCCCATATGTAGTATGTGGTCAGTTGACTTACTTCCAGATTTTAGACAGCTTGTGTGGACAAGGTGAAGAGTCTGCTTATGAAGTGAATCTCACAACTGTTGCCACTTGCTGTCTGGCTGGTATTATGGGGTGGTCTTCAGTGCATGTACTGGGTTTCTTTCAGATGAAATGGAACTGTTGTTCTTCAGGAGCATGGTGAGCAACTCCAACTGTAGATGGGAATGCTGTTTATGAGGACGCACTAGAGTTAGTCCCAGGTAAACCCCTGCCACACACGCAATGTGACTGCTGGGTTCTCCTTACCAACCATTTCTGTTAAACGATCCCACCAACTGACTTCCTTCTGTTACACCCCATGACTTGCCAGTCTAGACATAGTGAGAGATGGATGAAGCAGTGACATATCCAACACCCATTAAGATTCATGCTCTTCAATAAAACATCATTGTTCAGTTGCTTTCTCTCTGAGCTCCTGTTTAATGTTTCACACAGTACAGGAGGAGAGAAGGTCTTCCTGCAGTGCCAACATGCAAGATATGGGTTGAGATACAGTTTTGGAGGGTAAACTTTGCTTTCTCCAGGAGGTCAGGCAGCTCTGTTATCAGCCTGCAGATAGCTGTTCTCATTGTGCTTATGCTTCTTAAAAGCACATGAAACACAATTTGCTGCTGTTTTGTTAGAAAACCAAATGAAATAACCTACTTGGATATCAGCTGGTTTGTCCTACCTTTAAATAGCTGAACCAAACTGTGAAATATTTGCATCTATTTTTCCCAGCCCTTCAGAATTAATTTGGATTGGTCATTAAATGTCTTCCACTTGGTCTTTTTATGCCTATTCAGTAAGAGTTCCTGAGAAAATTTTGTATGGAATCTTATTAGTCCAGCTCCATTTAGAAATGGATTTTGAAGTTTATTCTCCCAGGACAGAACTTGCAGGCCACAGTGTATGTGTTAACTTTGTTGGGGTAATCCCACTGACTGTCGCTTATAATGGTACAACAGATCTGCTTGAATCTGGTCAGCTCCTGGAGTTTGGAACAAGAATTCATTTTTTTATTGAGTTTTAAATGGCTATTCAGTTTATAATGTATGTGTAGGCACATCTGTATCTGTGTATGTGGTCACCAACAGGGCTTACATATAGGAAAAAGGCAGGAAAAATTACTTTGCTGTAAATATGCCATTAACTAAATTTTAGTCTTTTTGAACTGGTAAGATGAAATGGTGCCAGAGTGAATTGTTGTGTTTCTGGAACTAAGTAAATGCATATTGCAAAGTAAATGAAAATGTGTAAGGAATGTTGCCCGTTTGTTTCATTAAATTAATGAAGCTGCATTAATTTAATGCAACTGTAGGCATCATACAGTGTCATGACTGAATGCAAAGAAAAACAAAATTGTGCCTGATGAAAACATCTGGATTCAAGTTTTGGTGCCAGTAAATTCTTCCCCCACTGGTAAAAAAGATTGTAAAACCACATTCTTTTTGGGTTATGTGATTCATAGGAATGTTCTGCAGAGTGCTCCAGCTCTTCTTCTAAATACATAGCTCAGGGTCATTGGCTGGCAATGGCAGTGCTCTGGGACTAAACCAGAGAGAGGTCAAGGGGCTGTATCCTCTGTTATGCTGAGTTTGCAACTGGCAGGTAGGGGAGAATTAACCTCCATTTCAGTTCCCTGAAACTCAGAATCCAGAACCATCCTGGATGTAGCTCTTTAAAGTTACTTTTGCAGAAGGATTGTATATTAAACAGTGTTTTGTTCCAGGAAGCTGCTTTATACTTCATTCTGGTACTGTTACTGCTGTGCCGCCTGAAAGCATCAAGTCTGTGATGAAAAATCAGCTATACTGTCTTGTGTACAGGGGTCTTTCTGTAATAACTGTGATCTTGAACTGCTCCTGAAAAATTTGTCCGCAGTTGCTTTTTGCTCTCTTACTGCTCTGGAGATACAGCAATTCTGAACATTTGGCAGCACCATTATCTTCAGAAAACCCTGCTTTCTGTTCTGTACCCTGCCCTGATCACTTGTACCCACTCGTCTGATGACCCCAACCACTGTCAGTCACCTCGGTGAACAGTGCCCTTCAGCAGTAGCTGCTTTGCTGCCTGTTTCTTCTCTGATCATGAGGTAGCGGGGCCGGGACCAGGCAGGGGGCAGCACAAATACAGAAATAAGTAGTAGTGTAGTGGGGGGGCTGCAGAGAAATGACGGCTGCTCATGCACAGAAGTGCAGCCACACAGGCACTGTACTCGGCATTACGGGGTGAGTGATGGGATGTCTAAAATGTGTACAAGTGTGAGACTACTGAAGACTCGTATCTGAGACTAATTTACATTTTCATTTAAATGATGAATCAGTGTCTTTTCTTTAGATTCTGACACAGAGATAATTAAGATAGAATCATAGAATAGTTTGGGTTGGAAAGGACCTTAAGATCATCCAGTTCCAACCCCCCTGCCATGGGCAGGGACACCTCCCACTAAACCATGGCACCCAAGGCTATGTCCAAAGCCAAGAAAGACAAAACTGTGGTAGCTCTAAGATCAGTACCTTTATCTGAGCTGTTAGTACCTAGATATGACTGAACATCACATTCAGAGAGTTTCTGTGGGGGTTCAATCCTCAGTTATTTCAGGGTGACAGTGGTACATAAGTTTATATGATGAGTTTCATTTGATAATATAACTATGAAGGGATATTCAAGATATCCCACTGAAGTAGATACAGACATAGTGTCCTGAATGTGGCGACAACTGTGGGACTATGAGGACTTGAATACTAGAGGCGGGTTCAACTTTCATGCTCCATGTCAGTATGTACAGGCTCTGTCCGGAATTCAGAAGCCAACTGCAGCAATATGTAGTCAAATGAAATTTATGGACATGGGAAAAAGCTGAACTGCATGTTAGCTGAGGTGCATTAACTAGCTTCTAAAGGAAGTGGTGGCCCTCACATACGTGGGGTGATTCACAGCCTGAGATTTCCTGCTTGCTTTGTGGGAAGGCAGTTGTCTTCAGATACAAGGAATATAGAAGTGGAGATGTAGGAGTGTGGGATTTAGGAAGGTAGCAATAAAGGATAATATAAGAGTGGGATGTTAGTATGGAGAAATGAGGAACCATGAGGTTAGAGAAGAGTGCAGTTCTCAGCCCTATGAAGATTTTAGAATGTGACTCAAAAAGTTAGGAAGTTGTTACCTCTGTGCTTAACTGATGGTTTTCTTGTATTTTTATTCTCCTTTTAAACTGTTTTGGCTTTTTCTTAGTTATTTGCCAAAAATACCCACACTTACTCAAGCAGGGTATGTGTTCTGAGTTTGCTGTCTAGAGATTAAGCTCTGAATGATGTCTATTCTTCATTAGTCTGTGTGCAGCCTCCCTGTGGAGCATTGCCAACTCTCATACTCTGCATTCTTCCCTATTGGAGACTGCTACTCTAGGGGAGAGCTGCTTTACATGTTGCAGGAAGTCTGAACATGTGCCATGGCTCGCGAAGGCATCATAAATGACAGTTAATGAGCTGTATGTGGCATGATAAGTGAGTGTTCTTTCACTGAATTATGAGCAAAGAGGGAAAGATGTGATGGTGAGGTACTTCTGAAATGTTATTCTGAAATGAGCAGATGCAAAGTACTAATCTGGTGCCAAATATATTGCTTGGAGTTGTTTCCAGCAAAAACATCCAAGCAGTCAGTTTGTCAGCATTGAGAAACTGATTTTTATTCAAAATTAATTCCCACTGTAATCACTCATATTGAGCTGGCTTAACCTTAGTCTCTGCTCAGGCCACATTGTGATTGGCTTTAGCAGTCACTAAGTCCAACATGCTCTGTTACTGGATCCAGATTTTCCAGGCGGGTAGAGTTGTAACTGCAGCAGTTCAAGCCAGCACAGCATGATTTTAGGTCACGTCTGCACTGGGTGCTTGGACTTTACTCAGCTATAATCACGACTGAGATCCTAAATCAAACAAAGCCTGAGGGTATGTCTACACTAAATCAGAGGCATGAATGCAACATGTAGAGGCATGGTTAAGCTACTTTTAAACAATAGCTATAATGGAACGGCAGTGTAAACTTCACAAAAGGTTGTCTAAGCACATTGGGAACTTGGTGGATGTATGCAAATGATGAGTTGTATTGAATTCCATGCCTCTACTTTCCCACTGCTGTTGCTAACTCATGTTGTAATTGTGTCTCTAACTGCAGTACAGAAATTGTCAAGCTGTTCAGTTGCCCTGTTACAGAAAGTAGGACATTGACTGGAAAAAAAACCCCAAATAATGCAAAGGCAACACGTCTTTGCTAGATTGCCAACTGTGTGATCTGAAACTCAAACCACAAGAAGCATTCACACAGTTTCCTGTTCACTAGTGTGACATCCTTTCGAGTCAGAAACTAGGTACAGGCTCTTATAATGACCTCAGTGGAGGAGCTACATGTCAGGCGGGGTTTGTTAGCGTTGCTCTGGTTTGAAATTAGAACAAAGGAAGGAAACACTAGATTGCTCTTTCTATTGAAATGCTTATCTATCATAAGAGGCATGTGGCTTTAAAATTGTTTCTCATATGCAAAGAGTGTGCCCTGGATTTGCATTTCAACCATTTTGTTAATTACAGTTTTATGGTCAGCTTGCAAACCCATCTATTCCAATTTCAGTTATTTCAGTTCATAAAATGTCTGTTGGAGAACAGCTGGCCCCAGAGTCTTGGACAGCTTTTCTGTGTGTAGCTGATCAGTTCTAATCCAACTGGAAGTTACTACCTAAATGAACTTCACTGAGCAGCTATTTAGTTGTAGCCTGTAGGAATGTGACAGTTGGTCTCATTTCCCTTCCTAGAGGCTAAAGGTGTCCGTATTATAAAATCAGCATTCTTATTCCAGCTCTAGATTGGAAAAAATCTGAGAATTCAGAAAGTACAAGAAAAGGACTGAAGTGTCCTCAGGGGAAAATTCAAAGAACTTTAATTATTGCACATATCCAAAACCAGATCAGATTTGACTTAGGGCCCCTCACTGCAAGACACAATACACAATATGAACCAGTCTTGGTATCTGAAGACAGACATTCAATGAGCAATAAGAGACATTTTTTACAGCTCAAAAAACCTGCCAATCATTTTATTAGATTTTTTACCTCCACAATTCTAGAAATGTTTTTCTATAATAGATATATTCAACCCCAATTGCAGTTAATGATGGAGGAATTAACTCAAAGAAATCAAATAACTTATTTTACATAGTAGTTCAGATTGAGTAACCGCAGTATCATCCAATTCAGTTGGCAACTACGTTGGATTGATGGTTTATTTCTGCATCCTGCAGGACCCTTTCATCCTGCAGTGTGTGACCTTCCAGATTTGAGTGGTTCTAAGTTGTCCAAATCTTAGAGGACAACAATACTGTATCTACAGTGTATGCCATGTTTACAGGCTCTGGGATAATTTTTCACAGGAAATGAGTCTTCCCAGTAATTAGTCTATTTTCACGGTTACTCTTATCCTGTTAGTGATAAAAATGATAGCCATCAAAAATGTCTTTGGGAATGTGGACCTCCTCTTGTTTATAAATTGGCCAGACACAGGGAATGCTGCTTCCGTTAAAGGCAGTAGTCAAATGCAAAAAGCTGATGATGCGAGCCAGGATACCTGCTTTGGGAAGACACCAATTCTTCAGATGTTACAGCTTAATAACATACAAGTGAATTCAGTAGGGTTCAGAGACGAGTACTCTTGGTTTTGCAGATTCAATAGCAAAAGCTTGTTTGCAAGTACTGCACAACCAGCCAGAAAGTTGCAGTGTCATTTAACATTAATATATTTGACTTACAAAACAAGCTTTCGAGGAAAATGGTCTAGAAACAATTTGGGGCAGGAAACAGAAGTGGCAAAGCCAGGTGAAACAAGGTAAAGCTGGCTCCACATGGAAAGGCGAACAACTTAATTGGATTGCTGATCCTGTCACATTAAAACCTTTTAGCTGTCTTTTGCCCTCCATGTATGGGGTTTGGTTGGTTGGTTGGATCTTGTTGGTAGATTGGCTGACGTTTTGTCAAGTGTTTATTTCACTGTCTGAGACAGGCTGATACATGAGATATACAGATGATCTGAGGTGGCTTTTCGAGACTGCTTACACGTATTTACAAGTATTTCTGTTTGGTTTAATTTGTGACAGCTAGTACTGGCTTCCAGCTGTTTCTCGGGCTGCACTTTCACAAGCTGGGGTTAAGGATTCATTAGGAAAACCCAAAGAGAAAAAAAGAAAATGGTGAAGCCGCATAAAACCAATAAAGAAACCTTTCAAATTTCCATTGTTTTGGTGTAAAATTGTACATCGGCTCAGAAGCCAAATGTTTACATGGGCTAAAATCTGAAATCATCAGTATCAACATGGGAACCCTGTACTAGTGAGGGACAGTGTGGGACTGTGATACCAGGAATCAGTTTCCACAAAAGACAGCCACAAAGGCATAGTCACACCATCATCCAGGTACGTGAGCGCGCACAGCCTGTGTTGGTGTTACCCTCCGGAGGCTGCCTCTTGGGTAAATACAGGACATTTGTTGGCTTGTGAGTTCTGTGTGCTGACAAGCAGTCCATAGTACCAAAGCCACAGATTCATTAGAGCTGTTTTGCCTGAACCCTACAGCAAATGTTTCAGATTTAGATTAAAAACCAACTCAAATTGACTCTAACTTGTATGACGCTGTTTGAAAAACATCTTAGCTTTGAAGAGTGGAATGAAAGTAGGAGCTACGGAAACTTGAAGTTTTCTGTATGTACGTATCTATTTTGTATTATTTGTATTATCATCATATCACTGAAACCCCAAATAAAATGGAGGGAAAAAATTCTCGTCATTGTACACATGCATAATCACAGGTGAATTAGTTTTGTTGACATTAGTTTCAATCTAGCATTGTTGATACAGACCATTAGTAAAGACAGAAGATTTAAAGCTCACATATATCTGTGTTCTTGTGAAACGTCACTGAAGATTGTGAGTATCTGGACCTGAAGCTCTGATTCAGATTCCTCTTATATTCATTCAGGCCAATTGCAAAGGTCCTTAACATTGCTTTAGTCAGGATAATGACAGTAAAAGCTAAGTGAAACATGTTTCAAAGCCATGGCACTTGTGATAGTGATTTGGAAATGAAACTTTCATTTTTGTTTGGTTTGGGAAATGAGATTCAGTCATTGCTTGCCATATGAAAATGAAGTGCCCTCCCTGGGCCACTCCTTCAACTGGGCAAGGGCTACTAAGGTTAGCAGTGTGCCAAATGTGAAGATTTGCAGCTTGTTGCAGAGGACTGTGGATCATAAACATTGCTGTAATCTGACAACTAGATATGGCTTCTGCCTAACGACACAGATGATGCCAAAAGCCCAAAACATTCGAGTAGATCTCTCATTCTCCAAATCATGCAACAATCTGCCATCTGCATCGTCATTTTTTAGGTCTTTTGATAAGATTCGCAGTGACATGCTCTTGTTTATTTAATGTGAATCATTAACTCTTGGAACCCTGTAATACTGTGTTCCTCTTTTAGGAAATTTATTGGAGATGGGAAAGGGGGCTCAAAGCAAGAAGAAACATCTGCCAGAGAATACAGTGGTACAGTAATGGTACATAACTGGGCTCAGTGTCAAGTACCTCAGCAGCTGGAATAAGCTTGTCCCTACAACTTCTCTCAGTATGATAGTCAACAGAAGAGCAGTCCCATCTTAACGTTTTGTTAGCTAATCTTTGGAGCTTTCTTCTAAGCCTATCTTCTATTAGATTTTGGGAACTAGAACTTGCCATGAATGGCTGAGGTTGTCATGCATGTAACCTCCATGGCAGCACTGACTGGCTCTGTCTTCCCAAAACAACAAACACTGCAATGTTTCCTGAGTTCCTCCTCACTTGAGAGCAACCAACTGCAATTCTCCAGTGCAGCCGGAGGTTGACAATGAACTTCTTTCCTCAATGCTAATCTCATTCCTGGTCTATTTTTTATTCTTTGAAACGGAAAGTCAAGATAAAAAAAAGAACAAATCTCTTCTCCAGAAGTGTTTGCTGCTTTACCTTTGTCCCTGTGGGAAGAATGCATTGGTGCACATTCAGTGGAGGAGATTATCTGGAACAGAGGAAAGTACAAAGTTAGAAAGTAGTGAATACCTGAAGGTGTTTGTCAGAGCCGCTTGCTTATGAAATACTCCGCTTCAGTCAGGACTGCGGTTCCTGAGCTGTTCTTTCACTTCATGTAAGGAAATACCCTCTTCTTTTCACTGGAAACTACTGAAACTGTTCCACTGTGGGATGTAATACTGGATGTGCCACGTGAATGTGCCATATGACAATTCTGCATGATGTGAATCTTGCCACTGCCTTTGGATAGTCATGGTGCTGCTGCTTACCAGGGTTTTGGGACATAAATGCAGAACACCACAGGGCTGCTTTTCCTCGGTGGGAAACCTGACACAGAGCATTCTGCAGATCCATGGCAGGCCCTTGACTAATCTCCTTGGTTGCTTCCCAGCCCATTGCAAAGAATAGATTTAGTAAGCTTTTCCTGCTCTTTTGGAAGCTTCAGAGAGACATTTTCGTAGCAGAGGGAAGCACAAAATGCAATGTAGCATCTTGCAGACACCCGCCTTTGCTGAATCATCCCTCATGGTCCTGGGGGCAGGAAAGTGTTGTACCATCTGCTGACCACAGTTAAGAGAATCGACAGACATGACAATTTTGGTAGCGTAATAACATGGGAGCCAACATTCATAAGGCTTTGGTTGATTAAAACCAGGACTACCATACAGTGGATTATTGTCCACTGCCCTGCTAACTAGTAGCTGCTTTGCTTTGCTTTTCTTTTTGGGGGTGGTGATGGTGTTTTGTACAGTCATGAGTAGAAATACCCAATTCTATACACTTTTACTTGTAACAACAGCCTTGGCTTGTTTTCACTGTTTATTTACAATGTGGCCTTGTGGCTTAAAACAGAACAGAGCTTCCTAAACCAAACACTTGTCCTGCATCTCTCTCTCTAACTTCATGTACTCCTCTAGCTTCTGAGCTCTCTGGTACACACATTATGTCTGTGTGGTAATGCCCTGCTACAGGCCTCATAGTGGCCCACAGTGCAGCCAGTGCAGCCCGTCATCCTTGGATATAGTACAACTGTAACACTATGGCGAGAAACCAATGCAAAATTTGCTTACAGGAAAGCATCTTTCTGTCGTATATCCCATATGCAATGGTTTTTATTCAGCTTACTTAGTCCTAATGGTCATCATGCACACATTGCTTCCCTACGGTTTAGTACCATCCTGTGGCTCTTACCTGCCTATACTCACTGCTAGTGAGCTAGAATAATTCCTAAATTCTCCAGACCCTTTCCTTCTCTCAAACTTTACAGCCACGGAATCATCACCTGTTGTTCTCTGTCACCTATGAGTTTCAATACCCACCTTGCTTCCAGTAGACTTATGATAATCACATAAATGTTCATGTCTTGCTTCCTCTAGAAGGGGCTGAGTATGCACAGCATTTGTCCCTGATGCTCATTCCTGTTACATGAGCACAGTCTGTAGCAGTACAGTTGTGTGCTTAGGAGGTTCTACAGTATCACAGAGCAGCATGCTTCTGCTTAATGTGAGCAGGGACTTTGTGATGGGCAGTCAGGAAATGCACGCTCACAGCAGCATTACCTGGCATTGAACAGACTGTTCTCTCTCCAGTTCTTCCCACTGGGATTTTTCACCTTTAAATTCCATTTCACAATAACATGCTTCTGCCAATACTACCAAAGGCATGTCACCAGCGGCTCAAAATGTAATTTTCTTGTCATATACTGTTGCTTAATTATTTATATTGCTAATTAGAAATATGAATAATTTAACGTAATCTGCTGGGGATCAAGGTAGAGACAACAATACTCTACATGTATTTCAATGAGAAAAAACAACATGAAGGATATGAGAATCACCCAGCAGTCAGCATATGCCATCTGTGATGGAGCTTCATTTCTTCTGCAGGGCAGGTCCTCTTGTTTGTTTCCATGCTGTCATAGTTCTAGAAACAAGATAACTGTCACGTTTCTTGAAGAGGGATTGAACAGTCAGATCCAGCTCTTGTACTCAGCATAGTAAATCACGTAGCTCAGCTTCTTTGCCATCGTTATTTCACTGAGCCCCGTTCATTGCGATACATGTCGCCTGATTCAATCCAGAAATTAATTAAAAGCCCACAACTTTTTTTTTTTTACCCAAAAAATACTGCAGTTGGATGGAATTGCAGCTATAATTGTGATCAGAGTCTGAAACAAGAAACATTATAGGCCAAACTCTCTTGAGAAGACCAGACCTTAGACATCTCTCTGCATTAAAACTGGAAAGAAGAAAGGCGAAGTCTGTTGTCTCTGAGGAGTGGAATATATGATGTCACATTAAAACTGCAAAGTAACTCCAGTGAATAACCATTATCACCAAAGAACCGTATTTGTATAAATAAGAATAATTTCATAACTGAAAATGACTGTGATTGAGATGCTATGGAAGAGCTCATAGGATCGTGTAGCAGTTACAAAAGACATTAGACATGTTTAAGTCTGTGTATTCTCTAAGGGCTGTATTTTTTAAAAATGCTTGTCTTGGTATATCAAGTGTCATCTAATTTATAGCTCAAGTAGCAGATCTCCATGTCCTCCAGGTATTCCTGAAAGATTTACACATTTTTCCTTGGTCACACCACTAAAATTCCTGTTCCCACTGCTTTCCGCACTTGGCTATGCTTAAGTTTGGGCAACATTGCATATAAAAGCTGTAACCACAGTTGTGGTGGGCATTCAGGCAAACTGTATGCAGTGTTTAATCAAGTGGAACAGATGTGATGACATGTGGGTTATGCTACTGCTCCATGCCGCTTGTGAGATTCAGCACAAAGGTTGGTATTCAAATGCTGGCAGGTGTACACCTGCCTCTCTTGCTCTGTAGTGTGTTATTTCTCTAGATGCCAAACATGGTATGAAAGAAATGTCTGGGAACGGAATTTTCCAACAGTTCTGGTATCCACATTTCTATAAGTTGTTGGAGTTGTACGGAGGTTTTAGAAAAATGCTATGGAAATTAATCTTGGATTAAAAAACCCCCACAAACCAAAGACTAAGGAGTGTATGGTTTACTATATATAATTTTGAGGGGGAAAAGAGTAAGTAGTTGAATATTTAAGATGTGAAGTAAAACTTAACAAGAGCTGAATAAAAGATGAGATCAGACATCCAGGTGTAAGAAAAACACCCATTTTTAGCAGCGAGTATTGAAACCATTGGAGCAAACTGTCAAACAGAGGAAGATTCTTCATGATTTGTCTTCTCAGGAATACTGGGTACCCTTCAGAAAGACTTGCTGTAGCCAAACAACATTACTAGTGTCATTCAGATGGTTACTGGTGTAATATCAAATGACCCATGATATATAAGGGGTCAGGCTAGAAAAGGGATAGCCCTTTCTGTCTTTGAGTAATGTGAATGTAAACTAATAAAACAGGAAATTACAGCTAAAAGAAATACAATGAGAGGAATCGTAACAAAGTGAAATACTGTACAGTGAGCATCTGACTTTAAATCAGCCATGTTCTGATAAAGATCTAATAGTAAGTCTCACAAGCCACCTCTGAATTCCCGTAGGTACAGTATTAGTATTTGTGGTGTGGATTGAATCTAACGAATTGAATCTAGTTCTGCTGAGGACAGAGGGAGTCAGCTCTTAACAATGAGGAGAAAAAGGAACAGGGAAAATCCCAAGCACCTTCCCATAAGGCACCTGAAGAACTTGTCCCACAAGCCCCAACTGTTTGTTTCCATCAATACCACCCTTTGTACACAAAAAAACAACCCATGCCTGGACCTGCTGGTAGCACAGAGAGCAAAACAGCCGGGGGATCTGAGAGACGTGTGTCAAGACTTGTTCCTGCACCATGAGTGGCATAGCCAAGTGTAGGGATTAAATATAGTGAGCCAGCCCCTTCTCCAATTGGAAGAGCCCAGCTCATCATATTTTGGTTGGATTCAAAACCTTAAGGTATTTTAATGATGGCAATAATGGATTTTTGTTCTTACCTTCTGTAATTGGAGTTTTAACTTTAAGTATTACCCTTCACAAAGTAAAGGAAATGTGAGGGTGTCTGTTAGTTTGTGTACTTACATGACAGAAGAGGCCAATCTGACACTCACTAGTTGTACAAATGAGTTGAATATGGTTGGTGAGAATGACTGAATGTAGGCAAAACATGCATCATCTTGACAGACGCAAATGTGCTCCTACTGCATATGTTGCACATTGAACAGCCCTTGTGCAGGGTTGCTTCAGTGTCTGAGTCTGAATTGTAGAAGTACCTTATGTCCAAGAACTGTCTGGACATTTCTGGGGCATCACATTTAGAAAAACACTAAAATATTGCCAAACTGAGGACAAAATCATGAGTTATCTGGCCGAGACCTGGATGAATACTACTGGCAAGTATTCATTTGACTAATTTGTTTCCATCAGCTTTGAGTCATACGTGTTCTGTATCTTCGTTCTTCATCTGGTTGCATTCCTTCCTGAATTAAATATGGGTTTTTTTGTCAGTGCAGAATGTGTTGCAGATTATTTTTAACGTTGCTTATTTAATTTTATTCTTGTAAGCGTTACTTATTGGTACTGATAGAATCAGTGACACTGAAATTTCTGAAGTTGCTCTCTATGTATCTGGAATATAAGTGGTAGTTTAAGATTACAGCAATGCAGTTTAGGATCCCCAGAGCTGGTACAGGGAATGCCAGCACTGCTGTCAATGCTTATGATATACTTTCCTGTTTTGTGAGTGGCAGCATTTGGCTGGACCTAGTCAGAACTTGCCATGTTAGAAGCTTGTGCCCTTGAGTGTATCAGACCTACCCAGGGATGAACTCTCAGTTTAGTGGAAAAGACAGGCAGACTGATCTTTGCATCAGGCAAAACAGAATCTAGGGCAATATCACTTCTCCCTTTCCCTACATTGGATATTTTCTGGGAACACTTATTGCAGCAGTGCTGCAGAGAGGACTAATGGAGCCAAACAAGACAGAGCCAAACAAGAGCTATGGGAAGAGGAACATGTGATGGGATACAGCAGAATGGATATGCTGGGAAAATGTAGATAGAATTGATTTGGAGACTCAAAAGTAGACAGAAGTATGGACAAGCACCTGCAGCATAATATTGTCTCCCTCTATATTTCTCGGGGGCTGAGAGTGTGAAATGTGATGCAAAACATGGAAGGTGAGGGGTGGATTTTAAAAATCAAAGTTAGATGGATGAAAGCTACAAGCTGAACGCAACTGATTTTTTGATTTTGCATTGTTCTCGTAATTCCTGCAACCTGAGTATTACTTTTACCTTTTTGATGATTGCTGCAACAATTCCTGTCAGTCCTGAAAATTCACCTGTAACAGTGGAGAGAACACAAGCAGACCCACTGATGCAATGCGTAATTTTTTGCTTTACTGTCTTTAGGATGGTATTAAAAGCCATCACAAGCAGCAGCAGAGATGCAGAGCAGTATTCTTTCCTCAATTCCCTACATTGCAATATGATCGATTCTTTGCACTGTTCTAACTTGAAGCAGCATTTAAGGCAATATAGAAGGATAAAAATTGGCACAGGTTTCTGAAGTGTCATTAGATATATGTTTAAATATGCATGGTATACGTACATATGCATGTATGCCTATCTGTACGTATGTGTATCTACAGATACCTATTCACACACAGTTCCCAGCACTCTAAAGCCCCGATCTCTGCTATAGCTTTCCTATTACAATGTGGGTTCATACCGTTTAGATCTGTATAATTTAACATGTCATTTACATACACCCAAATTGTACTTAATTTGTATTTAATTCCTGAAGGAATATTTCCTTAAAATTGTACATTCCTTTTCTGTCTCCTGTAATAGAATACCTCCTGCTTCACCTGCCTGAAGCCTTTTAGGTGAAATCCTGGTTTGTGGGAAATCACATTGAAGCCACAGTACCACAGCAACCAACAATTAAAAACAAGCTGATGCAAACAAGAAGAGCAAATATAATCAACAGACAGACCAGACACACTGCATTCTATGAATTTTTCTCTCATTCTGTTGTGATCTGTTGGACTTGTTCCTTGAGGCTTTCTGTGGCTCTCAGGATTAGAGTTTGTGCCTGTAAATTGCTCTTGCAAAACAGCCTCTTCAGTTTTGGCTTTTCAGTTTTCCTCCCCACATCTCTCCCCCAATCCTCCAACTTTTTACCCAATTGTTTACCCAGTATTGGTTCATACAAGGATAAATTGATGCTTGTGGTGATGCTACAAGACATCTTACTTGAATTTAATTGTTATCATCGTTTGTTTAATGTCAATGATAAGGGTTGATCCCTTTCTCATTTTTGCAAGGCAGAAGGGTGGCTTCCCTGATGCTGGGCAAAGGACAAGGTATCCATTAAGGACTGCTTAAATGCACTGCTATGGAAGTAGGAGGTCTTACCTTCAAACTAAGACACAGAGTAAACCATACGTAACTGAACTAGAGAAAGAATACCTGTGGTGCCCAGCTGCTGTCATGATGGCCTCAACAAATCTGTTTTCCTTGGGGCAGGGTAAGAATGTTGCTGTGATTCAGCTGATGAAGCTTACACTGTAATTACTGAGTTTTCAGCCGCACACCAATTTCCAGCTGCTCCCCAATAGGGCCATTAAATTTCTGTACCTCCATTTGAGCTTCTCTGTCTCCTAAACTTCAAAATGTTCACCTTCAGACTCCACTTCTGTGTTAATGTATAATCGCAGCCAAATCCTTCAACAGTTAGGTACGGGTATTTCAACTTCATGTGTAAGAGTTGGTCTCAGTGAATCTTACTGCAGCCAGGACTTGGCCTCCTACTGTAAATATATTTTGGTGCCTTGTATGTTCCACTCTCTCTGAAGCACAGGACCTTTTAAAGGCTTCACCCTTTAGCAGATAGCCCAGAAGGTGGAAATACTAATGTCTGTTTCATCAGCAGCAATGCCAAATGTGTTGAAAATCATTGTATTATGTCGTATTATGTCCCAGTGCCACGGAAGCCTCAGTAACCTGAAATAAATCAGGCACAGTGAGCGAGACTCCAGGAATTTCCCATGAAGAAACAGCTTTCTGCAAAACAGTTTCACCAAAGCCGAGGTCTTGGCAGTGGCTACGCAATACAGAAGGAGGTGCCAGTGGTATGATCCCTCTGCTTGCAGCCATGCTCAGAGCCAGGCACAGCGCAATCCCAGTGCACAATAGACGTTAGCCCAGACTGAAGACATATGACCGACTATTGGGATTTACAATAAAGCACCTCTGAGGTCAGCAGACAAATACTCTGTGTTGATAAGAAACCTGTGAAAATAAAAAGGTGTTATCACCTGAAGTTTATGGTTGTTGACACACACAGCTATTGCCTTTGTGCAAACAAGAAGTTTGGTTGCAATGCAGCATTTAGAAAGCTCTCAGCATAGAATCAGAGAGAATGGTTCTGGCCAGCAGTTCAGAAGAGGAAAGGAGTTTTTAAGGGAGGAAAGCAGCTTGAAGGAAAGTCTGAATTTAGAAACAGATCTTCCTGTTTAATAAGATAATGTAAGACTAATTCAATTGTAAATATATCCAAGAGAATAGCAACAAAGAAGAGGAGACATGAAGGAGTCCCTTCCTCGCAATACTGGAGCACTGGAAGTGTCCCTGCCCATGGCAGAGAGATGGAACTGGATGATCCTCAAGGTCCATTCTAACCCAAACCAGTCTGTGACTGTGTGATCCTACAAAAAAGGCTGGTTGTCAGAGAACCTCATGTGGGGCACTCAACTAAATAGTAGCAAACAGGCCACAGAGATATGACCAGAGAGAATGCTGAAAGGTCTTGTACCATCAGCAAACCTTTCTGTAAAGACCATACAACCACTGGGAGAGGACCGGTTGATGCAATACTGTGTTGCCAAGGGAATGATTTTGTGACAGGCTGTGGCCTTCTAATCTGGGCTCTTTTGACAAGCCAGAGCTTAAACAAAACCCTGATCAATGTCATTTCTTAAAAGGCAAGATGTAGCAACACACATGAATTTAGAGAGCAGAGCACGTGTTGTAGGAAAGAATTTGAAGGAGGCATGAGGACCTCAGCCTGTTGGCACGTGGATAGAGCTGGCACGGGACAGTGGCTGAACCTCTGGAAATACTTGTCTCCATGTAAAGAACCAGTTAGGTTTGCAGGCAGGGAATCATGTTTTACCTAGCATATGGTGCAGAAAATAGTATCTTTCTTCGGAATTTCACTTGAGGACAAGGAATTCTGGTGAAAGCAAATCTTGAATCCCAGTTATATTGTTAGTCCTTCACTTTTCAGCTGGTGCATTTGGTGCTTTCTAAGAATGCTTTTGGCAGCCCTTGACAGGAGATCTGTGAGTAACACTTTGAAGTAAGATGTGCAGCAAAAACCTGAGCAGTTGTTCCCCACCCCCAGGTTTGCTGTGGGTATCATCATCATTTCCTTTGCTGTTTAACCCTTTTGTAACTCATTTTGTCTGGCAGGAGCTTTCCAGCTTCACGCTATTTTTATACTCGCTTGACCCTATTGCCTGTTACCTCCTTGCCAGGCTCTGGTTTGCATTATGTACTGCTTTTGTCTTGTTCAGCTGATTACAATTAGTTACAGCTAAACCCCAACCTCAGGAACTGCATATAAGAATTTGCTCTCTAATGAATTTCTCACCCATTATAGTAATGGCCTAAGAAGTACTTGGGAAAACAGTCTTTACATGAATTGCACAAAGGACAAGGCTGGATAGTAGCAGCATCATTTCTCCTGCACTTAGAGCCTGGTCCAGTAATAGGTACAGAGTTTTGTCACTTAAATTTACAAGATATGTAGCATATTTCTCAAGAAAAGGTGAAAGCCTACATTGGTGTAACATACTGTCTAGACCTGGATAAAGACAAAATTAGAGCCTTTTTTCTTGAAAATGTTTTGCAGCAGTTTTCCTATAAACCAGTTTGAACAAGGTCACTTTCCAGGGCTGATGAGCTAGAATTCCAAGGTCACCAGAGTTCCCTTTTCTGCACAGACCCCATCAGATGAATGTGCACAAGATGCATGATCATCTTTCACATCTGCACTTCCTAGCGATGTAGAAGCAAAAAAGTTATATTCTTTAAATATTGCAGCAAAATTTACAGTACAGGATTGCAGTAACAGAGAAGTCAGTATTCCTCATCTGGTTCCTTTGGTGGTATGTTCATGGTACACTGATGGTATATTCAGTGCTTTCATACATTGAAGCTAAACTTTTGAAGTTTTCCTTAGTATTTGACTGACTTACAAGTATAAAATGTTTTATATATCTATTTTAAGGTAGCAGCAGTAGCTCTTCATGAAGTGAAGGTGGTGAAAATGAAAGTCAGAGATCACAGAAAACCTGTTCTACCTTCACAGAATCAGCCTGAGTGTTCCATTTTGCAAATGAATCCTTGAATATTGTTTCCTCTATTAGAAAAAGATAATGATCTCAGTCCTCTCATAGCTTCTATAGAAAAAGTATCTTATTATTCAGTTGTAGCGTTGCTGTGGCCAGGTTACCCACCAGTCAGTGGTGTAGCTCCATTACTGAAGCAATGTTTTCCTCCTTTAGCCAAGGATCTACTTCGGTGCCTTCACCTTTTGATGTAAAATATTTTCAGAATGAAAGGTATTCTCCTGGTCTAGTACAGAAGTGTAATAACAAATACTTCCTGGTATAAATGTCACTGGGTCAGACTCTAACTTCAAATGTGTATTTACCTTTATGGCATGCTGACTGAAGCATTTCATGGAACCTTTTACTTGAGAGAGCGTGAGAAAGTTAAGAGGGGAGTGTTTGCTTTCATGTGTTTATCTTTCCCTGTACTGTACAATCCGTTCATTCCACTTCTCAGCTGGGCTGTATGAAATACAAGTGCAAGTACCTGGTACCAAGAAGAGTGTTTTACCAGACATTACTCTGAATGGAACTTGCGCCATTTCCCTTCTCTGAGAAGACTGAACTGCTCTTCCTTTCCACTTCCTGAAGTCATGGTAATAATGCAGTTGCATAGGATGCTCTTGTTCACTCTTCCTATTCTTTTGTTCCCCCTACACATCCTCCTTCTCCCACATTTTGGCAGCGTATGCATCACTTAAATCACACAGCTAAGATTTCGTGGACATTTTGGTTCAAATAGTTAGGAAAAAAACCCAAGCAAGTGATATTTAAGAGTTTCTTTTCAGACTTCTTAGCAACTGTTGAACAGATGTTGCACCTTTGCTTTCACTGCCCTCACTATGATCAAAGTGTTCCCTTACAACACTGCTCGCCGTTGCTTGCTCTTAGCACACTGGGGAGCTGAAGCTCAGGGGTTTCTGGTTAAGGATCCATGTACTTATTTTGATGGCAGAGCCAGGCTCTGTCCCATTGCTTTTCTGTCATATGACATTCGCTGTGGTCAGGAGGCGTACCAAGTCAGTGGTACATCTGAAGTGCCAAATTTACTGGTCTTGTGTTTTCAGAGCTAGTGTACCACCCATGTGCTTTTAGCGAGTGCACTGAGTTTTTGAGACAGAAAACTGTCTTTTCCTTTTGTAGAGCACCTTATAAAATGGATCGTGATCCAAGACTGGCCTTCATTTATGATGGTAGCATGTTAAACATATATTAAATCTATGTATTATATAAAGTCTGTTGTGTAGGTCTGTTTGTTTTCTTCTGTTTTGTTATTCCCCTAACCTAAAGCAGACAGCAGTTTGGATGAAGCTTGATATGGAGGAACCTAAAGAAGCCTTGTGTGTTAAAAGTGCAGGGGAAATGGAATGCTGTATTAAAAGTGAAATGTGATCCAGGTAACAATAGGCTGTAGCCAGGGGAAAGCAATGTCACGTGAAATTAAAATCATTTCAACTGGGCTGGTAAAGTTTCCAATAGCATTTTACTGTTCACAGTGCAATTTAGACTTTATGCAATGGAGAAACTAAACGGTTAATGATTATGTAGAAAGCAGCAGGCATCAGGATCCTGACAGCTTAATTGCTGTGCTGACAGCTCTGCCTGTTCCATGGCTCGGGTGGTATTTTCACCTACAAAGCTCGCACTGAATTTCAGCAGAGGCTGGGACTGGAGACGCTCCTTGTTACCGCACGGGCTGCAGGGAGGATGTGTGTGGGTGGCTCTCTCAAGCAAAGGAGACAGGCAATAGGAGTAACAGGTTAGAGCACTTGTCAGACAGCCTCAGCATTCCCTTTTGTGGAAGGGGATCAAGCCCACGTTGAAAGGTGTCTGAGAAAAGAGAAAAGAATAAACAGAAGTTGGTTTAATTTAATCCAGTGCTTATTTAGCAATCAAGTAGGTTTTGATTTTTTGCTTCCATCTTGAATAAAAGAATAAGGAATCCAAGAACTCTCTGCAGAAAGCAAGCCATGAAGTGTATTTCTGTGGACAAATTTGTATCTATTAGTAACGGCCACTTTGTACAATAAGAAGTCAACTTCTTTTTTCTGTGCAGAGACTACCATATATTTTTGATGCTGCTACATTTCATAGTGCAGCTCTTGATTAAAGATTCAAATATTTTAAATATCAGCTCAGGTCACTCGTTTTGTACAAACTTGGAATGTAATGAATTCCACGATAAGGTGTTTATGAAGATATGGAAGGATGCAGCTGGATTCTCCTGAGGCCATTTCTTTGGAAGTTCCGCTCTGATTTTGCTTCTCACATTATACAATTACTTGCAGATTTGAGGAGCTGGAATTTTTAATGCTATCTTCATTCTGATGTGCAAGACAAAGGTAGGCTCTGTGGCTGGAACCCAGCCCTGGCTGGTTTAGCAGTCTCACTCTAATGCTTGCTATACTGGTAGAAGAACTTTATCAGATTAGGAGGTGTCTATGGGTTGCATAGAAAGCTGGGCTCCTGCGCCATGTTCTGCAGCAAAAATCATTCTTTTTCCTTCTGAAAACAGAACAATTTTCAAGCAACTGTGGCAGCTAGTGGAGAAGTTCTCTCTGCACTCTTCAACCTGCTGGTGTTCTATAGCGCCTGAGAGCACAGTGCATTCACAATGCTCAGTCTTTAAAAAAGCACCTGAAAAAATTGTGACAGGACATAAGCACATCAGATGAGCTAATGACACAACAGCCTTTTCTTGTAAGCAGAATGAGACTTTGAGTGAGTTTCATTGTTAAGCTGTGTGCATAAAATGGAATGACTCTGTCTGATATCATCTAACATGCTCCCCTTTTGCAGTTAAAAGGGATGTTCTTTCTGTGCTGTGTGAATGGGCTACAGATGTTCAGAATTACCTTTTTGTTTTCTGTGGCCTTTGCTGGTTCTTTGTCAGCATTCAGAGTGAAGCTTTGGTGAATAAAAGCACCGAGAAGGAAATCAAGGGAGTGTGGTGTTGGGGAAAGTTTTCGTAACCCACCTCTAAGAACCACACGCACACTTTTTAGGAAGAATTCAGAAATGCTTTGCAGTAATTTTAGCTGCAAAAAGGAAATGCTTTCATGGCCTTTCCTACCTCTCAGGTTCTACTCAGTTTACCAAATAGTTCAGATTGATGGGCAGAAAGAAAGAACAGCCCTTGGTGGGGTTTCATTCACTGACTTCAGTTTACACTGATCAGTATCCACACCACTTTCAAGGGAGCACTGCGTCTGACTGGGGGCCTTCTCTGCATGGTGGAGAGTGCTTTTGCTTGCCTTTGAAGTCACAGTGGGTTCAGCTTCTGCTCAAGGTTCCCTAGCTCGCTCAGAACATGGTATTTCAAGCTGTGTGTAAACATGCTGAAATTGAGATGCCTCTATCACACAAGCTACCAACAACCTCAGACTCAACCTGCCATTTCTGTCTGGTTTTGACTGCAAGACTGTGGGCTGCATGTATAATGCAACAGGGGTTATACTGTCTCACTACATCAGAGGCTGGATATGATTGGAAAATCTTGTCTTATCAAAGCTGAAATGTCCCACAGATAATTAATTTTAACAAATGAAAAGTGTCCTTCTGTTACTCGTAAGCCCAAGTTGGGTCTGATTGGATTATAACTGCTGATCATGGTTTACAGTGCAGACCACATGTGTACCCAGGGGCAATATGTAATGCTGCTCACATGCTAATCTCACGAAACATGTTTTATTTCATCACTGTGCTCAGATTTTGAATTATATTGGTTGTTTGTACAAAGGACAGAAAAGGCACTCAGATGGCATCACTTTAATTATTCACTATATATAAACCTGAATCTGACAAAGAGGAGGATAGTGAGGAGTGTCTCATAGCAGCTTAAAGCAATTTGAGAGAGAATGGTGAAGATGAGAGAAGCAAAGTCTTCTGTAGTGGCAGCCAATATATGAAGGAGAAATGACCACACATTTTAGCTCGGGAGTTTCAGACTGGACATGGGAAAACTTTTTCACCAAGAAGGTACTGGGGAGCAGATTACCTATGTAGCTTGTGATATCTCCTTCCCTGGAGGTTTCCAAGGCTCAGGCAAAACCACAGCCAACCTGATCTTGCACTGGTGATAGTCCTGCTTTGGGCAGATTGGGTGCCATAACCTCCAGATCCTTTGCAATTTCTATGGTTTTATTTATTTAGGTAGCTTAACTGTCCATCTGCCTCAGTGAAGGATTTATTCCACTGTCAGTTCAGTGTATCATTAGCACATGTAGAAGGAGCCAGATACCAAGCATTCAAGCTGTTTGTGAGAAAATTCCCTTGTAAATGTGAAGAGATAGAGGTTTTAGCTTAGATCGTATTGTCTTGGGCTTGTATTGTGCACACAGAATGACAGTAGTAAACAGTTCATCCTCAGGGTACAACTAAGAGCTGTTTGAAGAAGACAGCCTAACTACTGCTAGAGCACCAATGGGAAATAGAGCAGTGAAGTCTGCCGCAAAGCACAGCATCCACTCGTCTGTTAAAGGATGCCAGCTTCCCTGCTATAGTTGGCTCAAATTTGGAGTCAGTACCAAATTTCAGGTTTTGCAATCCTTTTGTGCTGAAAACCAGGGTTTTCCAACACAGTATATTAATACATCACTTGCAGCTCTCACCCCAGCCAAACACTGAGGGATTCACGTAAGCTCTAGTGCCATGTGGCACTTTTGTGCCTTACATCATTTTTCCTGAAAACAAATGAATGATCCACATATGATTTAATAACTGACGTGGCTCATGGCCTGGAGTGGGAGAAGCCCGGTGTCTATTCAGCTACCATGAGTTTTTGGCTAACATTCTCTGAGGGACACATAACAGCAAGTGTAGTACTTATTTCCATTCAGCTCTTCAGATCCCTCACGTACTTGTTCGTTCAAACAGGAAAAGGCTATTATGTACATATGTGCAGCAGTGCAAAATCTATACTAGTTACCAAAGCAAACATGGCCTGGTCTTATTGTGAGTGTGTAGTAGAGTGGTAACTTTAGAATCTGAAATGAGTAAGGAGTGACTCAAGACCAAGAATGTTGTTAAGATACAAAGATCAATCAGTCTCTGTCAGTGAGGACAGAACATGATAGTGGGATTTAAAGTGGAAAAGGAAATAGATGCAGATGTTTCTGTATTAAAGAAAAATATGGCAGCAAAAATTACAGTCCCAATGTGATCTGTATGATGTCTCTGGCACTGCATAAGGGATTACTGGTATGGTTAGTTAAAATACAGATCCTGTTCTCATTAAAACTGGGCTAGTAACTTCAAAAAGTGGGAGGCAGTCACATATGAATAGGTTAAGCATGAAGGAAGAAGTGGAGATAGTTAAGAGTTTGATAGTTTCAGATGAAGGATGTGCAAGAAAACTATTCAGGTGCTTAAAATCCATGTAAAGAAACAGCAAGTTCTTCTACATTGAAATAAAAAGAATTAAAGTAAAGCCAGTTAGAGGAGTGGAGTGAAACACTGATTTAATTTTGTGTGATACTCAACATAAGGTTAAGTGTCTTAACCAGGGAATTACTATCAAGTGAGTATGAACAAAGATAAAGATCTTGATAAGGACAGACTGGAAACTAAGGATTAACTTAGTGTGTTGTTCATAGATCTCTATATGTAATAATGTAGAACTAGTTAAGGAAAAGTGTTCCAGAAATTGTATAAGGATTGACCCATAGAGACAACAGGATGCTTAAACGCGTGATCTAATACAGTAGATGCCAATGAGAGCTGAATCATCTCATGATATTTAATTCCATCCCCTTGCACAGACACTGCTTCTCAGTGCCTGGAGTCTGTTTTAGTGCATGTACAGGCTTGTGCCTGCCATGCTTTCAGCCATAGTTGGGAAAGTTGAAAAAAAGTGGGCAAGTGAGATGTTGGACGCACAGCACAGCTTATTGCCTGCCTACCCAACAGGAGGAGTGTCTGCCTCTACCAGTTCCAGAGACCTCAAGTGTCTTTCTTACAGGACAGTCCTTTGTGTAAGAGTGGTTATCTTTCCCCCTCAGTGCTGTTGGAGGTATGCTGCTACTCTCATCTCTCCTTCTCCCCATTTTCATTCCATATCATTTTCAGGTCAGGCAGTGTTAGGCCATGGTTGGCATATTCTCCACCTCACCTGATTGCCTCTCCTGGTAAGGTCCCTTTCTAGTGCGTTCATCCAGGCACTGTCTCTGGGGGCACTCAAGTGGACTGTGTTCTCCACGCCCAATATACACAAATAGACACAACACACACACTCGTGTAGATGACTGGAGTGGAGCTATGACAGAAGTGGTGGAAGAGAGCTGCAGCCTCAGGAAGTGTGCAGTGTACTTCCTTCCACCAAGCTTCCTCATATCCTTCTGTAACTGATAAAGCTTCTCAGACACATTGTGCTTCTAGCTTCACTCCTGTCTTTCATTATGTGATATTAGGGAGCCAAATTAATTGTCTATCCACCAATTAATTTATACCAGGATCTGGACAAAGCAGTGATGCTGCAGTGACTAATGTTGACAGTAGTGTTGTATGTGTCCAGATTTGTACATTGACTAGGTTTTGCTGATTCCTGCAACAGGTAGTACCTGTGGCATATAGCTTCCTGTGGTGATTTAAAAGGACATAAACCAAAATATTCTGTGTTCAGAAGAACATAACTATAAAGCTATTTCAGTTCTGGACCAACAAAAGTTCTCAGGAAAAAATTAACCCAGTCAAGTGTGATTCTCCTAGTTTATAGCAAGATTCCACTTTAATCAGAGCAAAGCCAAAGAAAATAAACAATCATGTGTGGTGTACAAAGCAAAACCATTTGAAAGGTTTTACTATGAAAGATTATTTGTCCAGGTGTCCTAAAGTGTCACACACTGGTTTTCATAACTGTTGACAGATATGTCAATGGGGAGCTCAGTTATCGTAGAATCCCAGAATGGTTTGGGTTGGAAGGGACCTTAAAGCTTATCCAGTTCCAACCCCCTGCCACAGGCAGGGACACCTTCCACTGGAGCAGTTGCTCCAAGCCCTGTCCAACCTGGCCTTCAGCACTGCAGGGATGGGGCAGCCACAGCTTCTCTGGGCACTCTGTGCCAGTGTCTCATCATTGTAAAACATTTCTTCCTTATATCTAGTTTAAACCTATCCTCTTTCAGTTTAAAAGTGTTACCTCTTGTCTTGTCACAACAGTTATGCCTATGTGCCTTTTAATGAATCAGCTAGTGAAATCCCATAGCATGTGGCCCTGTTCAAGACAGCACTACATTGTGTGTTTGATTCTAAGAATGCAGTTATATACAATTTACATCAGTGAGAGTTAGGCACATGGTCAACACATGCTATTCTAAATCTTTGAGTTACTTCTAATTATCTTTGCCCATATTGAAATCCATTTAGATTTTCTTTTCATGAACTCTTAGGAAAAGAAAATGTGGAGTTTTTTAATATTTAGGACAAGTAAATGTCAAACTTTTATCCCAATGTGATTTGTATTTTGTAGTTCCATGTTTGAGTTTTGGAATAAGGAAGTTTTTAGTGGCTAGAGTGATATTCTAGCTGGGGAAAGAAAAATAAGCAGTGCAGTGAAATGAAGTATCTGATAACAGAGGTTGACCATTAGTCCTGACAGAGCTCTTTCCATATAATGTACTATCCTTGAATAGGCGAGCTATGGCCTTTCTTAGTTTTCAGTATTTCATCTGTGATGACTCTTTTGGCACTGGCATCAGTGATGAAAACCTGTCAGATTGTCTTTTTCCTCTGAATAACTCCACGTTGATGCCTTCCGCTGTCAGCATCTTCTTGCAGTTTGTTTCCTTTCTTTGCTGGACCAACACCTCTAGGAATATTGACATAGGCAGGATATCAACTCTTTTTGTTATTGCAAACTATCTTGTGCTTCAGGTTCCATCTTCATATGTAAACTACTGTGACTGTTTTGCGGTTCACCGCAACATTTGTGCTGCAAATTGCTTTATACATTTGGAAAAGTTTCCCTTCAACCCAATCTTTTTTCACCTTAAATGACCAAATTTAGATTTTATTTCCTATAGGCTCTTAAATTGGAATTCCAGCTGTGGAATCAAACCAAGTTTTAATATGCCTATTTACTTGAAAGCTGTGGAGAAATACTTGTTCACATCAGCTGGAGATCTGGTCTTCAAATGCTTTGCTTTTTTTAGTGTGGCCAGAGTGTATGATTATGGTAGGGCTTTCAACATGGTGCCTTTTATCACTGAGGAAGAAAGGACAGGAGCCGTAGCTGGATGCTCCAGGCCACTTTAGTGGAAGTCTGCTGGTCAGCTTCAAGAGCAAGAGAAGAAAGAGCAATGGCAGAAGGCTTTCGAAAGCCTGCGCAGTCCCTTATCCTGGCTCCTACTGGGCGCTCTCAGAAATTTGTTGCAACTTTTTCATGTCATCACGGTAACTCAAACCAGCACCAGTGATCAACAGTTGCAGAGAAACCAAAACTGAAGACTTGACACAAACGAATACTTCCGATAAGGAACAGTATTCTGAGTTTGCACTCCTGCCAGAAAAAAGCAAAGAAGTGAGGCTCTTCCATCTGCAGAACTTACCACTGAAACACTCACAGATCCTCAGTGTTACACTGGAAATGGTGGCAACTTACTTGAACTTGTTACCAAGTGGCCCAGACCAGCTAGAACAAAAGCCATCCAAAGAAGCCAAGTTGTGTTAGAATATAAATTAAAATCCTTAACCTTTTAAATGAAGAAAACTCCAAGTAATTAGCTAAAACAGAATAGAAATGAAAAGAACTTGTAAACAAGTTCCCTGCCCAGTGTGTGGGCAGTGGCTGCTCTGGTCTCTTCCCATCACCTCTGAGCCCTGGGTGCTTGCTCAATTGTGTCTCTCTGCAGTCTCACTAGTGCAGCCGCCGGCTCATAGCTCCTTGCTGTGACTGTCTCGCTCCATTTGTCTGTCATGTTCTTTCTTCTGGTCTGGAAGCTTCTGTCCCAGACCAGTCTCAATTGCTCCTCAAGGGAAGAAGCAATTTCTCACTCCATCCACAGGATTTCTTCAGACCCAGTCGCTTATTTTTTGAAGGAAAATAACATACAAACTAAGGACAAATCAGATACTGGCTGTCACAGGAGTCCATAACAAATAAAAATTGGATTTAAATGATTTCTCTGAAGTCACAGAGTATTTATGGCATAAGCAGAATTAAATCCAGTACCCTTTGACTGGTTTATGGGTATGCTTCCTCTCTGAATAATGCCTTACTCTTGCCTGGAGCACTGAGCAAATGAGAAGTTTCTCTGTAAATTCTATTTTCACATGGAAGTCTGTAGGAATTATTCGCAGGCTGTTCCGTGACACTCTGCAGTGACATGTTGTGAAGGGGAATACAACACTTCAGTCCAATGCTTTCCCAACTGTCTTGCTATTGTTTTGTGCAAAATGAAAACATTCACAGTATGAACACCTTGCTTTGGTGAGAGCGGGAAACCTCATGAAGTCTGAGCTTGCTTGATTAAGCAAGAGAAAGGGAACCTTATGCACGTTGCATGGCAAAACCTTGTCTGATTTGGATAAATCCTCTCGACTTGAACACTGCTGGTTGCTGTGGGAGAGCAGCAGCTTCTGCTGGGCTACCAGCAGTAAAGAAAAGCAAAACGCCTGTGGTATTAAACCGATAGATTTGTTTGCCCTGTGATGCCAGCGAGTCCTCAGCTGATTGAGGCAGGAGCTGTCCTCAGGAAGTTCATAGCTCAAAACTGAGTAGGAGACAATCATCTGCTTTATTACCAAAACACCAGGAGAGGAAACAGGGCTGAAGAGAGGCAAATGACTTGTTCAGTTGTGCTCAGTGGTAGAAGCTGGTATTCACCTACATCTCTCCCAGCTTCATTACATCGCTCCTTCCTAACCAGTATTGTGTATGGACAAAATACAAAACCTAAGAAGCATGAAATTTGAATAGCTGGGACACAGTTCTAAGCTGGTCTCCCTCTCTGTGGCCCAGATTTCAAACCGTGAGAGTGCTCAAGCTGCTAAGTAGAAATACTAGTGTCAAATTGTGACACTGTTGACACGTTCCGTTCCCACTTCCATACAACATCCCTTCCTGCAACTTCCTGGGCAGACAATCCAGGCTGCTCTCCACCTTTCTTAGTTGGTTCAGCACTGTGTTAGTTAGAGGAGCAACCAGCTCTTAAGTAGCTCCTTTTCTTATAACAGTCTTGAGCAGTCAGATGTGTACGAGCTCAGCCAGGCTGTTAGACCCTTGCTAAGGTAAGTAAATAATCACATACACAATTTATCACTTTCCTCTTCTGGGTTTTTAGTGTTATAAGAAAGAAGAATGCCAAGTCCTGTAGTCTCTGATAATGTGTGTAAACTCTTGCCCTGAAGCTGTGAGCAGCATATGAGCTGCCTACATCTCACTGCTTCCCTTTTTCTGTTTCTTTTACTAGCCCAGTAGGAACAGAGATCCAACCATATCAGTGGGAACAGCTATATGTTTGCAATTCCATTGCCATTTTTGATTTAGGACACTTTTATTTTGCCTCAGTAAAGTACCCACAGCATTTAAATCTATATTTAGTTTCTTAAATTGGAGAAACCTAGTCACACAAATGCCATATGGAGTAAATGTTTTGACATGCACATTCTAAACCCAGTGATTTGCAAGCTTTTTGTAGTCACCAGAAGCCAAGTTGGGTTATCCTACTGTGGTTCTCTTGGGGAAACTATTGGACATCATGGGATCACATGATGCCATGTGGCCAAAATTACAGGAACTGTAATTCATCAGCAAGGTGAGGACAGCTTTCAGGGAGATACCACAACATCCCGTCACTTTGGAAATTCTAGCTACATAGCTGGGAAGCTACAACTTGCCTAGCTCCTGGTTTTAATTTTGCCTCCCAGATGTGTGGCTCCAGACGCAGAGGGCTAGCACGCAAATGGGTTCTAGTCCCATGGTAACTCAGGAGACTTTGATTTTGATGTAAATAATATCAACCTGTGGCCTTGCGCCTCGGAGACACACAACACTTCCCACTTGTGGTGAAGTAACTTTCTTTCTGAAAATAAAGGAGGAAAAGAAGAATTGCATGTTAATAGCACACACACTGTCATGTTTCCTTTTACAATCTGACACGTGTAAAACTCAGAGTGAGAGAAAAGTGCAGTGTAATTTTTCAATAAGCTGAAATAAAATACACCATCACCAGTATGAAATTGTTTTATGTGACAGGTTATAGTTATCCAGTGTGTTAGTTCTGTAATCAAATCTAATCCCAGTGGATTAAGGACAGCCAAGTTGCTAAAATAACTCTCATAATAAAAACCGTAGACCAAATGAATCATGGCCTGTACAAACAGAGCAGTGAGTCACGTTCAAGGACAGAAACAAAGGCAGTCACAGAAAGTTTTGTACCTATGTATCTTAATGAAAGATAATTTCAAAATGGAACTATCTTCACTGAAATAAGTATTACATGGAAAATATGACAACTGTGACACAAAGCTGTCCAGATACGTTGTGTTTAATAACCTCAGAATAATACTGTTCAAGCGTAGGAAATACCCTCCTAGGTCTGTCCAATTATCTGTCTTTGATAATAGAAAAGGAGATGCTTTTTAGGTGAAGCCATGAGCTGGGCCACCCTCTGAAGTCCATGTCCCTGGTTTTCCCATGGCATCCAGAATTGTTGTATTAGGGAGGGTGGAGAGTACATCTCTGAGGGTACATCTACCCTGAAGGAACTGGTGAGTCAAGTGTGTGATGAAGAGCTCGGTGATGGCTGTAGCAACAGGACTCTCTGGCTGCCCCTTTTATGTTTTCAGTTGTTCTTTGCACGGATACTGTCTACATATGGTGCCAGAAACTCCTTTGGAAAATCCTGCCCTAGAAGTGATCTGTTACACTGTGCTCTTGGATGATGGGTATCGTCAGTGACTCTCTGGTCAGTTATCCAGATTTGAGTTACCATTATTGCAACACAGCTACGGCACACAAAGACTTATGACAGTTAAAAACAAAGCCCTTCCATCTTACTAGTGCTCATATTATGAATACAGAAGCACATGCCCCTCTTTTTTCCTAGTGAGGTATAATTGGACTTTGTTTATGGACAAATAAAGGGCTTCATTGTAAAGGCTGATAGGCTCTAATTGGGAAAAATCTGGCAAAGATTATTTGCCAGTTTTGTGGAATAATGCTGCTTGTCATGCTTTTACCTCCAGGAACTGGAGAGGAGCCAAGGGAGATTGTTCTGCTGTAACTGTTCATGGAGAGCTGCTTTTCATAGCACACCAAAAAAAGCCTGAGAAGAAAGAAAGAAAAATTAAAGCAAAAGAAACTTCCCCAACCAACGAAGTTTCCACACAGACGATCAGGACATGGGAGTGGCTGCGCCAGGCTGTCACCTTCAGTTGCACAGTTGTTTGTGGCTTACAAAACCATTAGGCCTCCAGAAAAATGACAATTATTCCATGCTAATAATGCTGTTATTTAAACACAATGCCTTATTCTGATGGCCACTCACTCCAAGCAGGATGCAGGGATCCCAAAAGGGGATTGAAAAGACAAAAACAATCCAGTAGCTGGTAAACAAATTTTGGAAGCTGAATTCATCTCAAAGGCAGGATTCAAGAAATTATTTGAGCACCCTGTGTAGATACTTGCCAATGAAGACATGCAATTATTGGGGCATTTCAGTTGTGCAGACAAAGACATGGCCAGATTTCAAGCTAGGAGCCAAAGCAAATAAATAAATAAATCTTTACAATAAATGCTACACAATTTGCTAGCAGTAAAGGCAATTGCACATTGTAGCTGTTCATGAAGGGCAGTGGTGGCTTCACGAGATTTTGAACATTTACAATGAGATTAGGTATCTTTCAAGAATGCCTGTGTTAGTTTAAGCTTAAGAAGAATTACAGCCTCTATTCAGGTCAAATTAGAGGACCGTATGTTCCCTTCTGGCTCTTTCAGCCTTTGGACCTGTAAATCCACTTCAGAGAAACTCTTACAGGGCTGGAGGCTAATGCACTGGTTGGGTGGGGTCTTCAGGATACACTTTGAGGCTGGTTTTGTTACATGGACTCTTGGTGGGACAGGAGTTTCTCTACCTTTCGATGGCTTAGTGGTGCCCATGGTGAACAAGTGACTTCATTTTCTCACTACAAGAATGAAGCAGGGGAAAATCACCTGGGCTGATTCTATATTTAAAATGGTTTTTTTCCCCCCAAACTATAGGCTTTTACCTTGTTATGCGAACAGCTAAATTGCCATACGCAGAAGGCAAGATCTGAGATGTGACAGAGATGTTCCAAGATACAAATGTCAGATACGAGGGACACAAGTGACAAAGATTCATATATAGAATCAGTGCTCTGGTCCCCTCATTTTGCATATAGCACCTATAATGTAAAAGTGATGTGCTAAGAGAAGGTGACTTTTAGGACTGCATCATATGTCTCTGCTTCTCCTGAGCCAACTCACACAGTGGCCCCATTTCAAAAGATGGTTTGCTTTAAAACGTCACAAACACTACATTGGCTTTGATATGGGCTTTCATGTTGTGGTATGACCAAACCTGGATGACAAGGTTTCTCTAAGGAAAAAAGCAAAAATCTCCATTTTACGTTCTCCAACTTAAAATGCTCCATAAAATAGAGGGTAGGTTAGTGCCCAGCTGCTTCATGTAGTATCATCTTATTGTTATATGTGGAATTATTGTTAGGCATTTTGTAGCCTCAGGGCTTAGATCACTGATTTCCCCCTGCGTTTGTCCTTGTCCTCACTGCTGCTACCCCTGGTGTCAGGATTGACTGCTAAAGTGATGTGTGGCCCCTCTTTGCTGGAACTGGATACATGGTATTACCAGCGCCTGCTATTCCATAAGAAGAAAGACTTAGCCAGGTGCCTGCAAAAGAGAGATGGTATCCTTCAAGTGCACTGGACTGACCTTTCCTCTGCTGCTCCTAGCTATTTCTAGCCAGTAAGTAACGCTGACAGGAACTGAACCAATATGGCAGTGATGAATACCGTGCCCAGATGTTTGGACGTTGTGTCTGATATCCTCTGTAGTGCTCTGAATCCTTCCCATTCCCAGATACATAGTTAAGCAGCAGCCTCTTTCTCCTGCCTGTCTCTATATTGAGCTTTGGTGTTAATGTGGTCAGAAATGGTCTTTTGACATTTTTTCCTCTTTGGTAACTCCTGCTTATGAAATTGGGAATAAACACAAGCAGCATATTGTGCATTTCAGGTGACAAGACTTCTTTAAGTATGTGATGTTTAGAGCATGTCATGACCTCCAGTTGGTCCTAGCATAAGGTAACATTGACAGGACTTTGTCCAGCCTTTCACAGGCAGAAGGAACACATCTTTGTATACATTCTTCATACCTGTGTCTTTTACTTTATTGATTAATGTCATAGTAGTGGAATGTGGAAGCTGCTATTTCTCAGCTACTTTGGAGGGGGCCGGACTAAAATGATGTCTCTCCTTTTTATGCAGGACAAAATGAGACTCTGGGCATATTATGTCTGATTAGTATTTTCCTAATTGTTCCAAATAGTCTGTCTCTGTGCAACAGCTCCTCTCTTTGGCAAAGTTTTGGATCTGAGACTTTTATACTTCGAGGGTTATCCTTCACCAGAGGAGACACAGGCCAGAGCAGCACATGCTCTGTGGTACACGTGTACAGCTCTGATTCCTGGATATTTTTTTATCTAAGGCACTTTGCCCATGATCCAAGGAATCAGCTAGCTGTTCCTGTGCTTAGCTGTGTTTACATCACTGCCTATTCTCCTTGCATGCTCACTGACATCTGATTTCATAGCACGTTTAGCCTATGATTGTTCCATGGTAGATTTTTGTGCTACCAGTATCTGTTGCAGATCTTAGAACTTAAATTTCTGGGCACAGCAGATCAGTATTCGGTACAAACCCAAATTTCCAAGGATAAGTGGCAGAGGTGATGCTACCCAAAACTTGTCTTCATTCCTAGAATGCTCTTCTTGCTCCATGAAGTACACAGGCTTGCCCAAAGTTCTTCCATCCTCTAAGTAAAGAGGGTTTCAGAAGTAGATATTGATATGAAATGCCAGAAAAACAATCCTCTTGCTGCCAGTTTGAAGTCATTGAACTTATTTTAGCAGCAGGGAGGAGGTAGAGCTGGAAAGCTGTACAGCTTGTGCTACAGCTACAGGAGTGGATGTTACCTCACAGTGGCAGTCACTGCCTCTGGCAGACCTCCTATGCTGTGTGCTGGACAAACAAATGCAGAAAGGGACAATTCGTGTCTTGAGTTCTCCTAAATACAGCAAGAAGAGGGCACAAAACTTTTCCTAGGTATTTTTGTGCGTCGCATCCAGGAGAAGATTGTAGCCCCAGAGTTAATGAAAACTTGGGAAAAGAAGGAATGAAAACAGGAGACAAGGAAAGGACAGGAGAGGGCAGTGGTGGCATTTTTCCCTAAGAGGAGTTGATCTGAGACCAAGCTGTAGTCAAAGGCTGTGATCAAACTGGCAAACTGAAAATAAAAGAACCAGTGATTGCAATGTGGATGAGGAGAATTAACCATGAGAAGAACTATGAGAAGAGATGCTTCTAAGTCTCTACCTCCTACTGTCCCTACCAATCCCATGTTTTGTACTTGCTAAGCAAACCACCTCTACTTCTAAATTACAGATGGTTAATAACAGTAGTTGCAAACAATTCAGGATGTCCTGGCATCCTGATAGGATATATTAAACATGAGGCTTTAGCTTCTTCTTCCTTGGACTGGAAGAAGGTCAGAAGGGAAGGGAACTGTAAAGGAAAGGAAGGTTAGGAAGTGTTACTGCTGTGGAGTTGAAGCCAGAATGAATTGGGAATAGCAAAGCTGATTCTGGTATCACTGTTACTGGAGTAATGGCAGTGCAGTGGGGTAGGGTCTCTTGTGCTGTTTGTGCTCAGCTTGGCGATATGCCCAAAATTGATTCTTATGTTTTTGAATGCACATTTTGAGAGGCCTCAGTCGATCCTGTGTAGATGGAGCGTGCTCTTGTTTGTAAAGAACAAGAAACAGGAAGCAAAAAAACAGGTGACTGTGTTCTATTGAGAAATGCATCTTTGCATCTCTGTGCACAAGTGAGTATGCAGAGGGAAGGGCACAGTCAGGAGAACCTTATCCCACATCTCAGTCATCTCCTGAGACACCCTGGGTTCACTGTGATGGTCTTTTCCGATCAGGTTCTAGCTGCCAGTAGTTGAGTCTATTTCCAGCAGTGAAGAGTCACAGAAGCACATAACTGTGTGGCTTGGAGTTACTGTTTATGTGCCAGGAGACAGAGGGAGGTTCTGATGAAGATGGACAAATGCTGATGCTGGACAAATACTGGATGAGAAAAAGTCCCTGTTCCAAGAGCTTACAGTTCAGAGGAGGAAGTACAAACATATATTAGAACAAACATATGTTAAACTTCCAATCAAGATGACACAAGCTAGATGCTAAAAATGGGCAAAAGATTTTTGTTCTTATCTCTAAAAAAGCCTAAAGAAAACCAGCTAGCTAATCCCAGCAGAGGGAGACTGGAACTGAGGGAATGAAGAACATTCCAGCCAATTTGCTGATGACTAACATACTTTGGAACAACAGGCTGCTTTTCAAACTTAGAAGGTGACTTGCTAAGTGGTTATTCACTGTTCACTCCCTGCTCTTGATAAGGGCTCCCACAGGACATTCAGTTCTTTCCAGCTTCTCCCGCACAGGTTTATCTGTGAACATCAGTACAAAGCAAAGGGGAAAGAGGCCAAGCAGGTTTGTTTAATCTCTGCTGTGACTAATAATGGTGTGCTGGGCTGGCTGCTCAGTAGCGCAGCTTGACATCACTAATGTGACCAGCCTTTTGCAGCATCTTCCTATGGGGTTCCATGTTGATAATTGTCATGGGACAACCAAAGATTTTAATAGCAAGACTAATGAAATTTCTTTCTACCAAGCTGGCAAACCCAGAGGTCTGTGTGAACATCACAGTGAATGGCACAGAACCTTTGGCTCAGGAGCTGCTGAGGCCATGCAGGACTGGGCTTTCTTTAGCAATTGTAGAATTGGAAAGGCCTGCTCTGGCCTGACTGCCTTGTCAGAGATGTTTTGTGTTCACTTTGATCCAAACTGGCTGCTGCGAGTGAAGGGGTAGGACCAGATAACCACCTAAGGTCTCCTCTAACCTAAAGGATTCTATAATTCTGCAATTCTGATGTAACACTGTTTGCATTATCACAGGTGTGTATTTTATATTGCTTGTTTACGTCTAGTGCCATATGTGTGCATCTTTAGGCCCTACAGAGGTAATTTAACCTTTGTCAGTGGTGTCACTTTTCTGAGATTCAGAGATCTTTTCAAAGCTACTACGGGAGCTTCACCACATCGATCAGGGTCAACTCCTTTTGACGTATGATTGCTCTCAATATTTGCTTATTATATCTACCTAGTAATGAATACTTTGGAGGATGGGCAAAGTATTCCACGTGAAATGTAGTGTTTGGCTCTGCAGCAGTGCTGCAATAGAAATCATACAGATATGTATCTTTTTTTGCTCTGACTGGATATCAACTGAGCCAAACGGGTGAAAAAATGATTAGGAATCATGCAAGAAATTAGTGACTGAAAGACTGAACAGCTGGGAATAGAAGCCCATCTGGCCAAGTGTTTCATGCCTTAGCCCGTGAACTGCAGTACAACCTCTCCTCTTCGTCTTTGGTCTCAGAAATGAAAACATTACTGCAAGTGAAATGAAAGTGAAATGCCTGTCTGCTTTGCTGAAGCAGCTAAAAAGGAAAGGAAGACTTTCAGTAGAGGCCTACAAAGGAGTGCTTGGCATGATGACTCAAGTGCCTTTTCGGAGGTGTCATGTTATGCATTTGTTTTTGTTGCCTTAACAGTTTTATTCTTCAGCTAGGGCTTGGATTTCAGCTGCTCCCTTATTTGACAGCCCCAGATTGTTGAATTGGTTTTGTGCCTTCTAATTTTCAACCTTAGTTTATTAGTGGCCAGTTCATGCCTGTTTGCTCTTCCACCAGCAATAATATTTGGTTTAATCTGTTCTTTTCCTTCTTATTTTCCTCTTGATGTATTTATAGCCAGAAACCACATTCTTTTCATTCTTCTTTTTGCTAAGTTTCCTGATCTTCTTTCTTGTATCACTCTCTTAGTGAAAGAAAATTCACCTTGATTATTTCAAAAGAAGACTTGAGGGGCTGGGATTACACTTCCCCACTGCTTGAGCTTGTGGCAAAAAATACATCTTTGTAGCAGTCCAGGAAGAAATAATATGTTCTACAGAATGAAGCCCACTGACTCTCATCAAATAGGCTAGTGCAAAGTTGGAACAGAAAAATGTGTAACTCTATTGCAGCCTTACCATGAGCTGGACTGTGGTAGGCTTATGAAAGATGGGGAGCAGTGACAGAACTGCCCTCTTCAGCATTGCCAGAATGGTTGTCTTCATGCTCAGCTTCCACAGAAGTTGTCCTGTGACACAGTGCTGGGGGCTGAGCAGTTGTAGGAATCGGGGTCTGCCCACTGGTACTGGGGCCTAACTGCATGCTGAGGGAGGTGAGGGTGCAGGATCAGTACTTCCAGATTCAACTTGTAGTATTATTCTTCAAGTTGAACTCTCCCGGCCATAAAGAATTTTCAATTTTTATGTTAGCAGAGAAAAATTTGAGTGTCTGAACCGTAAAAGCTCAAAATCAGAGAGGAGGTAAAAAGAAGCCAACTTTCGCCCTGTTTAAGCTCTCAGTCGGTTAAGCCGATTTGGAACATGCAGGTGAGGATGGCTGGCCCCATAGTGCCATGCAGTGGTGATGGGAAAGCCTGTCCTTCACTGCATCAGCACGAGGCGTAGTGCAAAGAGCCTGCCTCAAGCAGGACTGTAGTGCTTCTTGACTGGGATCCCGGACCCATAGCGTTTATAATATAGGTTAATTGGAGTCTGCATGGGCTCGCTGTGGCAGCAGCACAGTGTGAGCAGGCTAGAAATGGAATTTAGCCCTTAACAGATTTACTTTAATTTTGTAGGGTTTGGACAAATAATTTCCGTGTTGAGAAATATAATCATTACATTCTAATTTGCTCTGATGTTGTATGTGTTTGAAAATTGTTGTGCATTCAAGTGGTGAAAAGACAAAGTAATTAATAATCCCTGCTCCCAAGATTAGTGCTCAGCTGATGAGATTGGTTCTGATGTCTCAGGCTGTGTTGTGTTTTCTGCTGTCTCTCTATTCTCTCAGTCAGTACCAGAGGGAAGAGCAGTGGGACCTGCCTGCGCAGCTTAAGTGCAATCTGATTAATAATGATTAATAAATCATGTTTGATTCTTTTGGTCTGGCCTGAATTCAGGTTCTTGTTCACTCCCAGCAGTGGGAGGGCTTGTGCAGCCAACAAAAATCCATGCCTAGGTTTTATACTTTCGGGAAGTTCAGGGGTTTGAGATCCAAAATTAGGCTTTCACCTTGTGCCAGGAGAGAATCAACCACTATATTAAGAGGTTGGATGCTTTCCCTCACAAAAATTTCTGGGAGTTGTGTATCAGGTCCAGGATTTCAGATCTATTCCCAGTGTATGTCCAGAGCTAAAGCCATGCCTCATCTTCTCATTCCAGAGATAGGAAGGGGGAAAAAATGAGGAGGAGGGGAGAAAAGAATAAAAAAGTCAGAAAGGAAAACGAGACCCTGGAAAAGTGAAAAAAGGAGTAAGTCATATGGGTAAACGAAGAATGAAACTCAAGGGCCAGGGAAGCAGCTGAGGGATCAGATAAGAGATGTTGCTTTGCACGAAGGCTTCTCTCTTTCACTGTTCTGTTGGCTCTTCCAGACAGTTGGGGTCAAGAGGTTATTTTTAAACTGACCACTGATTCATACAAGATGCCTGATTATGAAATATTGGAATCTTTCACCAGCAAGGGAAAAAACTTCCCCCTGTGAGGGCTGCCTGGAAACCTGTAACAGGGAAGGGGTTAACTGTTGTTCAGTTTACAGCTGGGAATTGCTGGTATCCAGGAAACAAAACCATGAGACCAGCTGGAGCCTGCTGGAATCCCATTCATTTTGGCAGAGGTGTCTGTGGTCTCCAATTCTGACATCACTGCCTTTTGCGTCACAGAGGAATGCTTAACCACTTCTCCCTGGCTATTTTTTCCTGTCTCTCTCTTATTTCTGTGACTGACTCAGAATTTGCAAGGCAATGAGAAAAGGCAGCTCACAGCCCCCCGAACCTCCTGTCATCCATGTAGCTTGAAAGTGACCCCGTCAAAGATGATGGAAGATTTTTGATGTGCAGGAGAAGCCATGCTCAGGAAGAATAGATGGGATGTGCATTATTTCTGTTTCCAGTCTTATGTAGCACCTTGCTGTAGTAGAGAGTGCTCTGTCTGTCTGACTGACTCTAAAGAGAAAATACTCTTATGGTTCAGATACTCAAGAGTATGTCAGAACAGCTGGGAACTTACTCTGGTCACAGGCTCCCTGAGTGCCTGCTCAGTGTCCTGTGGCTTTCCTGCCCATACAACAAAACCAATTTGAAGACACAAGTCCATGCTCTGGTTCTGCTCTGTAAGAAGCTCTTCTGAGACCCAGATCACTTTCAGCACAAATAAGAAATCATAGGCTATTTAAGATAGACTATCTTGTTCCTACATACTTAACTCCTTGTGCTTTATTTTGCCTACCCATGACCTGTAGATAATAATCCTTCAACTATTCTACTTTTCTGTTCTCTTGGCGTGTCCTTCTACACCCTAAGTAAAGCTGCCTGAAAGTCTTTAGGCATGGAATGGCATTGCGTGGTCCCCAGTCTTTTCCTAGTCTGCAGATCCTGCTAGCATAGAAATAGAAGTAAAACCTGGTTTTTCCTCTTTAGTGCCTGCATGAACACAAAATTCGACTGTTATTTTTTGAGTTTAACCTAGCTGACTGGCCATGACCAAGTAACGTGATGTGGGTGCAAATGCTGCTTGTTGGGATGATATGAAAGGAAGTTGCATTTTCAATCACATGGTGAAGCTAGCCAGTTACAATGAGAACCCAGCTGCCCAGTGCAAGCCTGTGCCCTGTCCCCGTTCGCTTCTGGAAGGGCCTGACATAGATGTTGAGTGTGCTTTGTATGGAAGATGTTTTGGTTTAGGAAAGGTTGTTTAAGTATCTTAGGACTCTGTTTTTCTGAAGCCTGCTCATGTCTGGTTTTTGTCCTCAGCAGCTGATCTGCAACTTCACTGCTCTGTAAGCAACCACTGATTATGCTGTTATTCTTTTCATGATTAACATTCTGACCCTTAGTATAAAGTGCAGAATAGAGCCATCATTGCAAAGGAATCACTGTGGTAATCCTGAGAAAATGCATATGTGTGACTGGGTCACCAGGGAAATGGAATTAAAAAACCCCAAAAAATTGCTCTTGCAAAATTTGGCAGCAGACAGACTGTTAAAGGATCTCTGTCCAGAAAATATGCTCTAGGAAATTATACCCACAGTATCTATATGAAAGTTTTTCACTGATTTAATAGCACTTTTTCAGAGTGTGTTCTAATAAATGTGAAGATTTGCTTTCTTTTCCTCTACATGTTTACACGAATATTGATCTTGTCATAAACAGATCTGCACTCTCACTCTTAGCCAGGTTTTGAGACCCTGAGGGAATTTCTATACCTGTGCAAGTAGGAAAGATTCCTACTTGTTTATATGCATAATGATGTACCTGTCAGCGTGACAGGAGCTGAAGCTTCAGGTCTATTTGACAGTGGTCTGTGGCCTGTGTGGGGGTCTGTAAGGATGGGACTTGGTCCTTACTGTGTCTCTGATTAGCAGGGCACATGCTTTGCTTTACTAGATGTGAGGATCTTCGGTTCAGCCAGTGTGCCAAGGCCTCATCAGCTGACAGCCTGTCTTGTCATGATGCCACCACCTCTCTGTGCAGAAGGGAGAAATGAGAAGGGCATCCACTGCTGCAGCCCATGTTTGGAGACATTGGAGCAGTCCAGACTAGTCTGAGCTGTGCTTCCATAGGGTTGATACTGATCCTAATGAGAGATTGTAAGGGTAGAAAGGAGAGCAGGATGGGACATGCAAGCACCAGCCCTGCCACGGCCGGTGTGAACACCATGGCACGCAGGTTACACAGGCATCCCATGGAGCTCTTGTGGAACTGTGTCTGGAAGCCTTCAGCACGCTGAGATTGCTGGATTTACTGCCGTTATTAAATTCAGCTGTGGCATGAATCAATTATTTATAAACTGAAATTCCCAATATTAGGGACCTAACGCAGAAAGCCTTTTTTAAGAGGCTGTGTTTCCTTCTTTGCTGTTACTTGGAGGTTCTCAGCAGTGTAGGGAATTGGGCTCAGAAGCTCAGTGTTTGGCTTGTTGCTCGGTTTCAACTTTGCCCAATGCGTTGATAATCTGGACTGGGTGAGTGCTAAGTGAGGTTTTACACTGCTGCATTTAAGGCAGGAATCTGTGTCCGTTTCTGTTTCTGGTGCTTTATTTTGCTGGCAGAAGTAAGGTTTTTCATGGCAGACAAAACAAAAGCAACAGAGGGAAATAACCATTCTGTGGAAAGTGCAATGCTTTTGGTTTGTGTCTGTCACACAGGCTGCTGGTCTGTAAGCAGGACTTGTAGGCAACACAAATAAACAGGACAATTCACAGTACTAAGCTGGGCTCGTATCCACACTCACAGATGTTGCTGACTTCCACTGCACAGGAGGCATTTTCACAGGGATGAGTGTAATCAATTTAGTAGCTGGATTTGGATTAAAACAGATAGCTGGTGCAATCTGCAGAGCTGAGTTACACACTGCTGGGAAGGACAGGCAGGGCTTTGTCTATGCTAGCCAAGCAGAGCAAACCCCTGGCATCATTTAACAGCTTGACTAAAATATGTTTTTTCACATTAATACGCAGGAGAAATGTGCCTTTGACCCTTCCTGGGTGTGGTATGAGGACAGCCACAGCCATTGTAAGAATGTCATTAACGTCAATCAGGCAGAGATCAGAAAACATCCCCACCCACCCTGTTATGGTGTGAATGTGTCACACAAACACTGTGAACAGCAACTAGTGCACAGGATTTCTCTGTATGTCTTATTTGAGCCCTATATGTTCATTTTTTCACTCCATGGCCTTTACCACCCTTTTTATCATCAAATCGCCCATCTTGATTGTCCAGGCTAGGGTCATTCCGTCAGGGAGTCAGTGGGAGACCCTTTGTGCTTTCGAGGCTTGTCCTCCTTATCTTCCCATTTCTGTGTTTACAGATCCTCTCCTCATGATAAGTGACACTTCAGTCTCAAAGCTGTATTTTGAAAGCTAGCTTGAATTTTAATCAGCAGCATGATCAGGATATCTTACAGATATTATACATGTCTGGCTGTCATTGTGCGTAACCCACTGAGTAGGAGACATGGCATTCAAGGAACTGTCTGTGCATGTCTTTAAGTCTAAGGATAATAAGCTATAGTTAAGTCTTTAGTACAGCATATGCAATTTTGTACCAATTAGGCTGTAGTAATGCCATCTTTATATGAACTCGATACCCACCACAGACAATGGCAGGAGTGTTGTCTTAATGTCTGGGGGGTTTTAATGATTTTCTAATTTAAAGCTGAGGTTTGGTCTTGTACTTACTACTTGGAATGAGAGTGTATGAACTGATGTAGCAAACCAATCAAAAGAGCTAAATATTCAAACAAGGGTGCTAAAGAAACCGTGCATTTACAATTGCTTTGGTGGTGTGTCATGTCTGCATGCAGATGCTGTTTGAAAATTAATTGTGGCTTACTGCTTTCTTCAGTCTCCATGTACAAGACTCATACTGCACCCTTTCCTTCCCTTGTCATCCCTGTGTATACTTTTACTTACTGGATTAGAAGAGAGCTTAGTAAAGGTCTGAAAGGCCATCACAAGATCAAAAGCAGCGCACAGAAGTAACTTGCCTAAAGTCATATGGCAGGTCAGTGGTTGGTTCTAAATCACATAAATAGATGTCCATTGTAGCACACTGCCATCAAAATAATGTAAAAGAACATCCTAACTTACACAGAGCAACAGTACCATCCACGTCACAGAGTCTGTGTGCAAAGGCTGCTGGTGGTTATTGTGAGACTGTATTTTGCAAAGTTAGTCCCAAGGGAATGTTCTGCAGTCAAATGATGGCTGAGGGCTCTGGCCCACCACAGCT
>JAOEHX010039983.1:0-28902 GCA_025448015.1 Bolborhynchus lineola
ATGTAGCACTTTTATAGCCCACCAACTAGATGTCTTCAGGTCACCAGCAACTGGCCCTGACTTCCCTCTGACCATCACCGCAACAAAGAATGAACTTTGATGAAATCAGATGAGTTCTGTGGTAAAGAGATGATCAGCATCAGCAGGCAATGATCCAACACTGCACACAGCCTCTACTGCTCTGAAAGACTCTTACAAGAGACAGAACCTGACACCATAGACTGGATGGACTCAGCAACTTTATAGGGATTGGTACATACGCTAAGGAATGATCTCTCTCTCTCTCTCTGTGAAAGTGTATATATATATATATATATATATGAGCTAAGAATGATGGTATATTGAAAATGTGGGATCTGAGCATGACGTGAATGGTACGGAATAAGGGGTGGATACTGTCCTGGTTCAGCAGTAGCAGACATTTTTTCTCCTTCTTAGTAGCTGGTGCAGTGCTGTGGCTTTGACTCTCAGCCTGGGAACAGCACTGATAACACCGATGTTTTTAGTTGCCGCTCAGTAATGTTTACTCTGACCAAGGACTTTCTGAGTCTCATGTTCTGCCAGGGAGAAGTGGAAGCCAGGAGGAAGCAGAGACAGGACACCTGACCCAAACTAGCCAAAGAGGTATTCCATACCACAGCACACCATGCTCACTAAATAAACTGGGGGCAGTTATCCAGAAGGGTTAGATCACTGCTGGGTCGGGCTCGGTATTGGTCGGTGGGTGATGAGAGGTTGTATTCTCTTCCCTTGTTATTTCCCTTATCACTGTTGTTACTGGTGGTAGCAGCAGTGGTTTGTGTTATACCTTAGCTACTGGGCTGTTTTTATCCCAACCCGTGGGTGTCACATTCTTTTGAGTCTCGTCCCCATCCCTCCGGGAGAGGAGGGAGGAAGTGGGGGAGTGAGCGAGCAGCTGCATGGTTTCTGGGTTGACGGCTGGGCTTATACCACAACAAGCCTCCTGCTGCAATGGCAACATAGCTTGAAATGTAAGAAAAGCCATGCCAGCTTTGGAGGCATGGAACCTTTCTGAAATGAGAGTGGAAAAGAAGTGCTGAGCACTTCCCTGGCACTCCTTGGTTTCTTTGTTTTCTCATATGGGAACATGAAGCATACACACACACATGCTTGTAGGTGGTGAGGGCAACACTGGAATGAATACTGCACCGAGTTCATTCAAGTACATGCAAGCCCACTGCAAAGTGCATATGGAGGTCTGAGCTGAAACACTACTCACAGCCAACTAATGCAGACTCACTACTGTCCACTCAATAAGGAATTTTCAAATAGTAATATTTTTTTTTTAAAGAACAGGAAAGGCTCTGAGTGAATGCACAGCTGTCTTCTGTATAAAAGGATGGACATTCCACAACTTCAAAATCACCATCGACGTGGTCTGTTTGTTCTTAAAGGAAAAATTGTTTTTTAAGAAGACAACTATTCACTCTCCTGGGAAACAGAGCTTCAGGTTGAAGTGAATTATTTAGAATAAGTTTGTAAACACATTTAGAGAGAACCAAGCTTACAACAGAAGAAATGCCTTGTCTTTAGCAGTGAAAGAATACCTCACTAACGCTGTTCCTTGGCAGCAATTCCAACATGAGCATCTGAGAAAGAATTACTCCTCATTTCTGTGAAAGAACACATATTGCAACTAAGAAGGAAATTCTGAATCAGAGGAAGGTGGTGTAATCTCATTTGGGGTTACAGACTCCAATCATAAAGCATCGTTACCAACTCTCAAACATTACACCAAAACAGATCAAGGTTCAAGGGAATTGAGAAAGTCAGATAATTTTATGGATGAACTTTCACTGAAATTTACTTCAGCTGATGCCAACATCAATTACATAAATACAACCAATGTACTTCCATGTGAAAGCTTTTTTAGAACAGTTGTGTTTTTTTTAAACTCTTATGCTTCTGTAGCAGCTGCTAAAATGAAAGTTTCAGTGATCCTGCTTATAGCTAGCCATAGACATTCTTAAAGTAAAATGCAGTCATAAAATGACATAACCACTATATTTATCTCAGTCTTAAGTAGCTATAATATGTCTGGGCAATGAATGGGAATATTTCTGAAATTCACTCTAAGCCACTATATTGTTTAAAATAATATTATAAAATAACATTATTGGAATTCTCTGTACAGGTGGGCTAATAATAAAGGCATTTAAAGCTATCAAGGATGTTTGATTATTCAATTTTCCACATTGCTTTCAAGTCTATTACATGGTTCTCAGCTCCAAATCTACACACAGGCTAATCACATTTGTACAAAACATCCCTATAGAAATGTCAGTACATGCCAACAGAATGTAAGCACTGCAAAGCAATGGAGGCAAGTACATGTAAGTATAAGTATTTGTTTTAAATATATGTAGATACCTCAAGGAACAGATTAGGACAATATACTGCTGTATTTAAACAGCAACACAAATTTGCCAAACAGACACAAAATAAATTTAGGATAAGACAGCTTGCATGCAACATGACAACTTAAAACTCATATTTCGTGCAGTGACACAGCTAAGATGCTACTCAAGACATGGTCCTGAGAAAATACCACAGAAGTGAAACTTTGAGAAATGTTTCAAATAGAAGATAAATTATTGTGTTTCCTTCTGCACCAGTATTATCACCTCTACTGGATGCCTTTAAGTCATGCCCAGCATTTCAATCAAGCATATTGAAATATTTTGAAATTTAGACAATATCTTACACATTTATATGAATATGTGTTTTCATATTTTATATTTTAAACCCAAGAAGACTAAGAACAGGAACTACCCACTCATATACACTTGCATACGTCACAGAGTTATCCTTTTCTAAGCAGGATGGGTTTTGCCAGTAAAAAATAATCTCCCATTCTATGTGTAGTCAGACATGCCTATTGCATTTGTCACACAATATCTTCATAAAATGTAGGTGAGCAACCTTCTGCTTGGTTAGGGGGAATTTTAAGAAAAGTCTATTCTACTTTTAGTTAGTCTTCACAACCTTTTTTGCTTCTATAGGGGTACAAGGCAAAGGCTTCTTTCTATGCAACATTAGGGATTATAAACAACAAATATCACTATGAAAGAACTCTAAGTAACATTTTCAACCACAGAATTTAATCTAGAATAACATTTGTATCAAGTTGTGAAAACCAGCATTCAAAGCTCTTTCATGTCACTGAGGTAGAAGGTAATGGAAGAGTAATAAACAGTCATTCATCTTTGCTCTTCATGGATGAAGAAGGCTTCATTGATTTCATGGATGGAGCTTAGGATCCACAAAACAGGACTGAATCTGACTACCAACACAAACTCTTACAAAAGCTTAGCAATAACTTTCATTATACAAACCACTGAAAAGCATTTTTCCTTATATCTTCCTCCAGCAAATAGGGAAGATAAGGAGCACCTTAACTTGCAAGGACCACATACAGAGAACAGAATGGCTTAGAACTAAACAGGGTATTAGAACTTTCATCTTTAATGAAGACACATTCAGACTCCAAGTATCTGTATGCCAAAACTTCAAGCTGAAACAGTGAAGTGCTCTAGACCATAACTTGAGTTTTTTTCAGCTGCTCATCCATATCTTCAGCCAACTACTGACAGAAGTTAGTCATTTGCTCAGGCAAAACAGGTCTACAGTGTTCCAGCCCTGTTCCCAATTATGTGGAAACTCACAAAAAGCATTTATATTCAAATTGGTGTGATTCCTTTTTCTCCAGTTTGCGTCTAAATAGGTCCATCTTATTCTCTAGGTACAAGACCAGGTCTTACATTATTTGGCTGGATATTTGTTTTGCATGAATCCCCTCCCAGTGCACAGCATGTTTGTACAATACTTAACTCACACATATGAACACCACATATTGTGGTTTGATTTGTGTTTGAACTGAAATTAGAAGAAAACAGAAGTCAGATAAGAATTATGATCCCCTATTCAAGCCAATCAATCCAAATTGATTGATCAACCTCCAGTTCAATCCAAAAAATACCTGTGATTATTCTCTCCTTCTGCAAACACTTATTACTCTTTTTACTCAGAGGAACACTTTCTTACCTCACAATTTCCTATTTTCCCCAGTCCCAAACAAAGTTTCTGAAGCTAGCTAAACCATAGCCAAAAAACTTAATCCCAGCTTCACAAAGAAACCCAGCACCAAATTCAGGCCTGTGCTCCTAAGGATAGGGAGTACATTTTGGGTGATTTACCCATTTGGATAGCATGACAAATACGAACTGCCAGATGGCTTCAGTTCATCAGGATCTAAAGGTTTTCTTCATTTCACCTTGTTAACAGTATTAGAACAAGGGAAAAGAGAAAGTCTGGATATCATGCAGCCAGCTAGTGATCAAATAAAACAGCTGGCAAGACTAAATTTAAGCCCATCATGTTTAACTTGCCTTCAAAACTATGATTAAATAATGTCTTCATATACACAAATTTGCATATTAAGAGTAGCAAATCTGGCACAGTAGCTTTAGGACATATTAGCATCATCCACAGTAGTGCTTGCAAATACATTCTGGTAAATGGCAACACCAAGCAAGATGCTTTTCTACTGCTTATGCATATAGCATAGCTGGCACTAGTGTTCACAGTAACCTTCCTCTTTAATAGTAATTCTTAGTTTGCAGACTGTATTCTATTTCTCCCTTTCAAGGAAAATGTTCCATCATCTCAGTGGAATAAAATGTCGGTGTGCAATTAGTTTTTTTGCCCTGGCCCATTCTCTTCCCTACTCCACCTCAAGCCTTTCTCTCTTCAACTCCCACAGCAAAACAAATAGCAAATTAAGAGTTACCAATTCTTCCCACTTCATACTTCATGTTCAGGCAGATCCACACTGATATACATAAACCAACATCCCTCAAGTTTTAAAATATTTACAACAGCAATTTATTTACATTATGCAGTAAGATTCTGTAAATCACTCCCTTGGCTTTTCCACCAAAGGCCTTCCAAAATCTAAACAATCAGAACTTGTACTCTTACATGCTGTAGCAGTACACAGATTGCAGCAAATGCATCTCACACCATCTTCCTTTCTGGAATCCAACCCAGCTCTTCCAGCAGCAGAGCAGTGACTCAAAGGAAACTTCTCAAGCACTGCATAATAAAGATAACCATTTAAATAGTTTTTGCAGGGATACTGTGTTTTGTATCTATACTACCATTATTTCAAGCTTAGCATCTCAGTGCTGGGGAAGACAAAACTCACAAAGTTGAGGACCCATCAGCAGCACAGCATTATATGGCATGGGATTAGAATAAGACTTACATGCAAGGTTAGATATATACATATAATACGTATGTATTTAAATATAAATTCTCCTGTACTTAAAAATGCACTGTTCATTCTTACTGGGAAAAAAAAAAAACAAAACAAAACAACTTTGTCCTATTATTTTTAAACAGATCTACCCTATTTTGAGTAATTCCATCAAATTCAATATCAAAATTCAAACACAGAGCTATATCAGAGAGATTCAATTGTAAAAAACCATGTTTGCTTCATAGAAACTTTTAGTGAAAGTCATTTCCCAAATATTTGTTTCAAGCTACAAGTATGTGAAAAAAAAACCTGTGAGTTTCTGTACTTGCCTAAGTTAAACTGCCTTCAGTAAAACTGCAATTGGATTAAATCATGGCCTAAATGTAAATCAGGAACACATTTAGTGGATTTTATTTCACATAGATAAGAATATTTCTTCATATTAGTTTTTAGCTTTGGTGTCCAAATGATATGACTTCACTGTACAACTCCTTTTATTAGATTTCACACACATTAGGAATGGTTCTTAAATAATCAGTCTGGCTGTCTCAACTAATTCACAGTCCTAAAGACAGAGTGAAGTTCAGAAAGAAAAAAATGATTAAACCAACAACTGTCTTTTCCACTTACTATGTAGGGTAGTAAGTCTTAACTTCCAGGCTTCTGATTAAATGATAGATTTGCACATGAAACAAAAGTGACTCGCTTAGTCACACAAGAATCCAACCCTATTATTGCTAAAAAGCTTATTAACCTTCAAAGAACCCCTGTGTCACAATATACAGTAAACTCTTTAGAGCTGAATCTCTGCTTCATAAAAGTGATTGAAAATAAAGTGTTCGTGGAAAGGATTGCAACCAAACCTCTCTGAAGTGAATCTCGAAACCACTGAGTAGTTAAATAGCATGGGCTGAGATCATTTATGGCATATAGAACAGTGAAGGAGAAAATTAGTCTAGAAATAAATTATTACTGATAAGGGAATTGTAGCAAAGGTAATGAGATATAGAAACTATATGAGCATTCAACAGGCAACTATAATTTTTGTGTTAAACGTTGGATTTTAAGACTTAACATTTCCATATTCACATTCCCTAGAATCATTTATTTCCTATTTCCTGAGCTATAACATTTCAGAAATAATAGTACTCTTCATAATACTGTACTTCAAACCTGAAGTTTTTAATTTATATATTTCAGTCCAGCTCTAGACATTTTAAAAGGAAAAATGATAACAATAACTACCGCTAAACAAGACCAGACATCACTGAAATATCACTTACCCTTGCATAAAGATGATAGATGATGTAGCTGCTGGTTTTCTTGTCCAAAGATTAACAAAGAATCTCTGCAATACCCCTATATGAAAGCTGAAAGAGCATCTGACCTGATGCGCAGAGTGAAACAATCTTTTTTCTACATTTATCAAAGAAAGACTTCCCTTACATGTGGCAGATGATTTGTGTATGAAGAAAGGGATTATTTTATAACATAGAGTCCTTGTATTTATATATTTTCCACTTTAGGGGTATAAATGATTCCACATTATTACAGATCTAGCAACATTCACAGATACTTTATCTTTGAAATTTCTTTCATCAGATATCAAAATTAATCTCAGCTGAATAAACGCTAATAGGTAGTGTTACCTCTTTCAATGAATTGTTTAAACTGTCCTACTCCTTCCACGCTGTGATACTATGCACTACTGGCAAGCATCACAAAACTGTAAGAACTGTAGGCTTTTCTCAAGAAAATTACAAAACTATTGTTTCCTCTTGAGAACACCAGAAAACCTCTGAAGTCAGACCCATGCCCCACTAGCACTGTCTTGCATTCTGAGTAGCCACCTCTGAACTGTCAGCAAGTAAACAGACTTCATTTTACAAACAACCCAAGAAGATTGCTGATGGAAGTAAGTCAAAACAACCCTTAGATGGCTGTAATAACTATAAGGACTACAAGAAAGGAGGCATCAAAACATAACACTTATGTCCCAGTGCCAAACACCAAGCATCAGGGAATACTTGAGGTCAGAAGGGATCTCTGGATGCTCACTGACTTCCATATCCTGCTCAAGCAGGGTACAAGGAATGTAGGAGGTCTCTGGAGTACACTGATGATGACATGGTCACAGAGGTGACCAAGGAACCTATGAGGAAGATGCTGTGCTTGACCTCATACTTAGAAACAAGGAAGAACTGATTGGGCATGCAAAGGTCTGCAGTGAATGTAAGATGGTAGAGTTCAGAATCCCAAGACAAGGGAGCAAGACAAATTTCAGGATTTTAGCCCTGGAATTCAGGAAAGTAGATTTTAGCCTGTTCAAGAACATGCTTGTAAGAATCCTATGGGAGACAGAGCTGGAGAGAAAAAGGGTCCAGGAGAGCTGGCTGATTTTCAAGGACTGTGCTGGGGCTGAAGAGCTGAAAAGCAGCTTAATGGAGAAGGATCTTTGGTTGTGGTGGGCAACTAGTTGACTGAGAGCCAGCTATGTGCCTGTGCCATAAACAAAGCTAACAGTACCAGGGTTACATCAGGCAGAGTGTTGCAAGAAGGTCAAGGGAAGTGATTCTTCCCTTCCACTGAGCACTGAAGAAACACATCTGGCTACTGTGTCCAGCTCTCAGCTACTCAGAACAAGAAAGGCACAAATATATTGGAATAAATCCAACTAAGAACCAGAGATGATGAAGAGACTTAAGTGCGACAGAGCTGGGTCTGGAAGACTTAGGGAATCTCATCAATGTGCATAAATACTTGATGATGGGGGATGTAAAAAACCCCAAAGTAGTGTTCACTAACAGAACAAGAGGCAATAGGTAAAAACTGAAACAGAAGAAATTGTATTTAAAAATAAGAAAGAAATGTTTTTACTGCAAGAGTTGTAGAACACTGGAACTGCTACCCAGAGAAGCTGTGGGGTCTCCATCCTTGGACATATTCAAACCCCATGCCCTAAACTACCTGCTCAAGTTGACCTGGCTTTGAGCACAGGGGTGGACTACACAGTCTGCAGAGGTGTCCTTTTGTAATTATGACACTGATTCCAGAATAAATAATCCATATTTTCTTCTGGGTTTATAAATAATGCAATTTTTGTCTTTCTTACTTTTATGAACTGATTTAAGAACCCACAGAATTAGGGCAGTCCTTGGCTTACAACATGAAAAGTCTTTATCTTACACTGACCCTAAAAGTGTTGTTTTATATATTGTATGGACATGTCTCAAAAGTCTCAATATCATTTTCAGATTACAAATCTTCTTTCACCAATTACAGTTCCTTCCATTTCTTTTAGTTTCTGCTAATTCAAACAGCATTTCCATTGAGACATTAAAAGTAGACTTAGAAAACCATTAATTTCTTATTCCTAAATTTAAATTAGTTAATTATATTGTATTTACCTTTTTATCAGTAAAATGGGACTTAACAGTGTTTATTATGTAGGAATCCAGTGATGATTAACATTTATTGCTATATTTATGACAGCATTAATGGAAAATACTGAGAAGTGGAGACTCAAAGCCTCTGCCTTATGTTGATATTACTGGAGCTGTATCTCCTTATGCACACAAAATTTCAGTTCACAACTTCTAGTACCTGCCTACAGCTCCACAGAAACTGGAGTCATATTCACAGAGACACAGCTAAGTACTTACAAGTAACACTGACAGATTTTCCTCCTCAATTCCCATTAGCATATCAAAAAGCACAGTTCTCATACAAAGTGACAGCTCACCCTTCATGTTTATCTGTCCTTAATTTCTCTGTTTGTATACTATTGTGAAACTTAGAGTGTTTGACACAAGTTTTTGCCAAAATGGAGAAGAGACTGATTTTTCAAACTCAGACAATTTCTGTTAAAGACCAGATGAGACAACTGTTGTCAGGATGATTGCCAGGGTGGAATTTCTGCTTAAAGTCAAAAGAGATTTGGCCTATTTGAACGAGTAACATGTGGACTTTGGAATGGACTTTGGAATGTATTTGGAGTGCAGGGGACTTCAGAAAACCTGGTGCAAAATACAGCTGATGTGAAGTAAGACAAAACAGTGGCATCACATACTTCAAGGTGATTACCATACCACAGAACTGGAAAGTGGTTCTAGTGTACGAGTTGGTTGAGCACAGTGTGGCTATTGCCTGTTGCCACCTTTTAATACATGCACGTGAATGTCCAAAGAGTAAGCGTGTGCAAAGAAGGGCAATGAAACTGGTGAAGGGCCTAGAGCACAAGCCTGATGAGAAATGGCTGAGGGAACTGGGGTTGCTTAGCCTGAAGAAAAGGAGGCTCAAAGGGGTCTTATTGCTCTCTACTACTACCTGAAAGGAGGATTGAAAGAGGTGGGTGTTTTGATCTCTTCCCCCAAGAAACAAGCACTAGAACAAGAGGAAATAGACTCAAATTGTGCCAGGGTAAGTTTAGATTGGGTGTAAGGAAAAATTTCTTCACTGAAAGGGTTGTCAAACACTGGAACAGGCTGCCCAGGGAAATGGTGGAGTCCTCTGGAGGTATTTAAAAGATGTGTAAATGTGGTGCTTAGAGACGTGTTATAGTGGTGGACTTGGCTGTGTTAGGTTAATGGTTGGACCTGGTGAACCTGAAGGTCTTTCCAACCTAAACAATTCTATGATTTTATGCCAAGCATAAACCCCTTGCACGGAACAGACAGCAGATGGATAACCCAGAGCTCTGGACAAACCCTGGAGAAAGATGAAAATCAAGTCAACTGCAGTAAGAGAAAGGGAGGAGACACACAAATCCCTTGTCCTGCCTCTTTCCAAAATCATTGTGTGATTACCAGAGGCGGGGTACCAGAAAACAGAAGTGACCTCATTTGGAACTGGTCCAGTGTGTAAGAAACATCTGACTATACATTGCAAGGGACACACAGAGTGATTACAGCACTCATCCCAAAAATGGGAGAGGTGTCCTCAGCTACACTCTAGAATGAAGCTGAGCCACACTTTTTGCACATAGGTCTCTGCCACAGTTTAAGTCCAGCTGTAACTCAGAAAAACAATGCAGTCTTTCTCTCTTCCCCCCACCCCCCTTACTCCCTCCACTCCCAGAGGGATGGGGAGGAGAATCCAAAGAATGTAACTCCCACAGGTTGAGATAAGAACAGTCCAGTAACTGAGGTATAACACAAACCACTGCTGCTACCACCAATAATAATGATAAGGGAAATAACAAGGGAAGAGAATACAACCGCTCATCACCCACCGACCAACACCCAGCCCAACCGAGCAGTGATCTAACCCTTCTGGATAACTGCCCCCTCTATATAGTGGGTATGATGTGCTGTGGTATGGAATACCTCTTTGGCTAGTTTGGGTCAGGTGTCCTGTCTCTGCTTCCTTCCAGCTTCCCCTCCTCCCTGGCATAGCATGAGACTCAGAAAGTCCTTGGTCAGAGTGAACGTGACTGAGCAGCAACTGAAAACATCGATGTTATCAGTGCTGTTCCCAGGCTGAGATTCAAAAACATAGCACTACACCAGCTACTGAGAAGGAGAAAAAGTGACGGCTACTGCTGAACCCAGGACAGTCTCCATCTCATCTCTCTAAAGCACCTACAGACTGGGTGCAGGTTTTATTGTCTCTGACATTTTCACAGGCAGAAACATCTTTATGTCTTCCATAGCACAGGAAATTTTATGAGCTTGTGAAAATGTTCATAGCAGGATTTTTTCCCCCCATGTGCAGCTACAGAGAGGAAATCAGAAAGAACACCAGAAATGCCAGCTAGGTCCAGGCTATACAGATGGGTTTGCCTGATGAGGGTTTCTGTCTACTTAGACTTAACATCAAATTTATGTCCTTAGGCCACTCAAATCTGTCAGTGTTAACTAATATTCCCTGTCACTTCACCTTAGATTTGAATCCCTGACCTTCATCTGAAAGGTTGCGTATCTTACTGCCAACACCACCTCCCTGTAGTTTCTCTTGCTACAGCTGGAAGTTGAAATAACTTGTTTACTTAACTATCCCTGCACCCCTCAGTTTCACACATGACAGAGGAATGTATGCTCACAGAAATCTTAGTATCTATATAGCACTGGCTAACCAGCTGGCAAGCACCGACTGCCATTAGACACCAGTCTTCAATCACCTCTAAAATATGCATTAAAAAGACCCTATATTAATTCAGCCTCCACAACCCTGACACTGCATGCAATAACAGTTTAATGAAATCTTGTGTCATACTAAAATTATTACTGCTGTTCTGTTTTGTACTTCATTTCATATCTGTTTGTGTTTAAATAAATTTCTCCTTCAGGCATTGTTCTCAGAGGCTCCTAATTTTATTAGGGTTTGTGCATTTAACTTTCAAAATCAAACCCAATGGTTATCACAGTAGTACACAAAACTGATTACATGTACAGGATTAATAAGCCTGAATAGCATATTTAGTCAAGAACATATCAGGGCTGTAGCTGCTTAATTATCTTAATGGTTGAATGTTATAAGAAACATATTCTAGCCTTTAAATAAGCTTCTGGCAAGATTGCACACAGAGAATTAGGGGCCTGAGGAATAAGATTCTCTGGATGCATCATCCACTCCAGTCTTTGTTGTCAGATGTAACTGCCTGAAAAATCTGGTTCATATGTTAATCATTTGAATGCATTCAGCAATACTTATTCTCATGTTAGTGGATTTAATAACACAACAATCTCAGAATAACTGATAGGAATCTGTAGTTTTCTCTAAATTCTTCTCTTCCCACTGATGTCTTTTAAAATTTACTACTGACTTTCCAAGCCATTCTTGGATGCTTCATTCCTGTTGAAAGAAACTAAGATTCTCAAAGGTTGGCCAGCATTCTTACGTCCATTACATTCTTCTCAAGAGACTCCAGCCTTTATGCCTACATTTCCCTCTTCATCCACATAAGAAAGGGACAAACCAAAAGGAATGTGGGCACTGGTTGGTTGAAAGGGAGTAACATTAGAAGGCATTTTAATTATGGCTTTGACAAACACTGATTGCTAAATGAGGCTAGGAGAAGCAGGAAATGAACATTTATTTGACTGGCCTTCCTGACCAATTGTAAGCAAAAGTGTTCACCTGGATTTTGCGTGTTACAAATGAAACAAAACACAAATTAACTTGGTCTGTTACTAAGAGAAAAAAGGCAAATGCTAGTCATGCTATATAGAAAACCCTCAGCTTGGTAGGGTAACTTACTTGAACAGCAGCTGTCAGACACCCTCTTGGAAAAAGGTGTTCCAAAGAACAAGTTCTCTGCAACACATATGCCCCTAAAACAAGTAAGCTGTGTACTCATTTCTGAAACTACCTATACTCGTGTAATCCAGAGCGCAGTTGCAGATCTCACTAGTAATTAACATTTACTCTTCTCAGCCACAGAATGCTTAACACTAACACTGCTACCATAATTACACCATTACAATTGTAACTGAGGCACACATAAGGCAGAAAGACACAGAACTAAAATATTTCTAGGACTTTGCTTTCAAACTTTGCAATCTAATAAGCGACCTTACAGTTAGTTTCCATTCCACAGCTGATTGTTATACTACATTTGCCAGTAGACGTGCCTTTCAAGAAAAAGCTAGCTAATGTTTTAGTTCTTGAAAAAGACACAAGGAAATAAGTTAGTAGAAACAGTAAAGAAGGAGGCTTGACTCCAATTCAAGTATGTCACCAGAATTGCCGATGACTTGTTGCCAGTATCATCAAATCAGCATAGGTTTGAGAGGAAGAAATTTATTAGAACTGCTGCCTGGGAACAGATATTAGCTGGTGCTGTTGTAACATGTCCTATGTTCTAAGCATGTCACCAGCAAAGCACAATTGAGTACCAGAAGTTCAGAAAAGACACACAAACACATACAAAGTGCTCTCTTGCCTCAACAGTTATCTCTGCCTCTCAGGCTACAGCAGATTCTTGTGTAAAGGATACAACCTTTCCAAATTACCCCAAGGAAACACTGAGAAACAAAAACAGGAATGAAAACTAGGCTGTAAATGTACTGCAGAAAAGATTTAAAGTGGTTTATGAGACACCTGAGTTTCCTCTGGAAAGAGCGACAAAGCACAATAAAAGCTCAAGGTACATTGAGCAGGAAGCGCCCTGGCAAAGGATGGGTGTTAAACAGGTGTTTTATGTAATAAAACCAGTTGCGCTAGAGATGCCAATGATTTTCCACCACATGGTTGTCGCGGCATCCCCACACACTACCTTCACTGTAGGGTCTGGAGTCCCTCCTTTGCTCTCTCTCCAGGCTATCTTGATCAGCAGTTGTATCCCTATATGCACACTGATTTTCATGAGCAAGAAAAGCATAAGTATCAGATTGTAATTTAAATCTTCCTCCCACCCTCCCCACTCCCACTTTTTAAAGTTCAGAGTGGGATCTGGATCCCAGTACAACTAATAGGGCTCCCCTCACAGGCGCAAGGGGTCAGCCACCTTCAGTGGGTCACAGCAGCTAACAGCAAAAGAGAGCATTTCTCTCCTCAAGATGTTCCTCTCCTCTCCCACTTCCCAGATCAGGCCAAATTGGAGCAAACTTTATCTGAAAGACAGGAAAAAGGATACTCATAGGATGGAGGGGAGAGGGCAACCTTCATTCAGCAACCAGACAGTGAAAATGAGACATGCATAGACTTTATCACATTCCTGGAAAGCTACTCTATCATCCAATTTCAGCCTTTTCCTTTGCCTCTCTGATATTCAACTCCAATCTCCTCTCAATTAATTCAGCCCTGAGAGCCTCCTTATTGACATCTTGACCACTGCAGAGGACACAGAGAAGAAAACAAGAAAGCACTTCATAAAGCACCATCCATCCTCAGAACTTCATAGTGGGCCATACATCTTCAGATATAACGTATGCATGCATTCTGGACAGAATGTGCAACAGTTTAAGCGCTCTTAAATGTCCCACAAGTTATTAAACTTTTAGTTTTCAAAATCTAATCTCAGATCATCAAAGACTTAAATCAACAACAGTTTATATACAAAATGAGATGCACATGCTTTTCAATATGAGAAAGTGCATGCATATACAAAATACAATAGAGTGTTATGAGATTAAAGTTCATTTAGCATGACATTTGTAGCAAATTCCTTTTCTGAAGTAACATTGCAAACCCAGAATTATACCAAAACCAGAAAAGTACCTTTTTTATATTCAAGGGGAAATACCGACTGTGAGATTATCAAGGCCAGTTGTAACAATGTGTTAAAGTAAAACAAAGAATCTAACTTCAATGCTTCTGCATTTGTTTTTGCCAAGTGTTTGCCTTCCTGCTAAATCCAGGACCTTTTTCATAAGCCCATAATTTTCCATAAGCCACAATTTACTAGATATAAAATCATATTTCTTGACTCCAGACTACCATTATACATTTTTTAAAGCATTTTCTTTATGCCAATCAGCCATAGCAAGAAAAATGCTCTTCCAAGGCTCTCAATAGAAGGGAAATTACTAAGTATATTACTGTCATATTAGGAATATTTAATAGTGATCATATGACCAGTGGTTGAAATTCCTGTGAACATATACCAGCATTTTGTTTAGACAGGAGGCAAAAGACCTTTTGAACACAAATTCTGAGCACAAATGTTTTTAATCCAGACACCACTCGATGTCAGAGACATTCAAAGAAATTAATGTGAGCTAAAAATATGTTACTCTCAATTCTCCTTCCCACATGATCTGCAGGGTCTGGACTGCAGAGTTTGGTAGGGGGGTTGTTTCTTTCTGTTCTTTTCATTAATTGAACCTGCAATCAAGGACAAGAGTTTCCCAGACGTCACCAGCACATCTGAAAAACTTCCGTGGTGTTCAGTGATGTGTCCAGCATCCCTGTACATTCCCTCCCTCTCCCTATCACAGTGGGAAACCACTTGTTGATTAAAAAGCACTGTTTGCACATGTTACACTGATTTTAAGCAATGTAAAAATTATGTGCTTTATATCTACAGGGGACAGTGACAGGATTCTGTGCAGTATGGAGTTTGACTGATTCCCAAGAAAGCTGGAGACAATATAGACAGACAGTATGCTCGCTTCTCTCAAAATGAAGATGCTTATTATGACAAACTGCAAGTTTTGCCAGGGAAGCATGAGTGTCTACAGAGAATGTCTCCAAGCAATATTCTGTGGGCAGCAGGTTAGTAAACAAGTACCCTGTTCTGATGTCTTTTTTCTGCAAGGGTCACATATTACTAATTAAGTTGCAATTTTTTTTTAATTGCTTGCATATATTTCCTGGAAAAAAAAACAAAACAAATCAGTTTTCAGTGTAAAGGGCTTTGGCAGTGCAACCTGCACCCTTTATATGTGAAAGTACTAGTTGTGTTGATTAGTTGGAATAAGTTAACCACAGGCACAAAGAAGACATTATGTATGCCTGGTAGTTTGGTTTGAAGTTTCTACTCTCCCAGTGGTTGCTGGAAGGATGCATCTCATATAGTATTCAAAGCAACTGAGCACTAGCCACATACCAAAATTGTGTAATAGATGGGCTCTTGAATAACATCTACACCAAAGTAAGAAAATGTAAATTTTGAAAGATACAGAAAAATAAGCCAAAGCAAAGAGGAAGCAGCACAAAGAGAACAGTGCTAACAGATTACAAAATAAAAATTTGAGTAAAACATGTACAAGAATCTAAAACATTTTCCTCAGGACTAGCATGGGTGAAGGTGGGCGCCCCTTCATTTTTATGGAAGAGGATGCATAACACAACTAGTGAATAATACATTCAGGACACCAGTGCAAGTAATAACGTTCATATCAACAGAGAGGGAAAGCAGAGAAGGACACAGCTTTTCTTTTCTCATGGCTTTTATGGAAGCCATAAGGCAACTCTGACCCTGTATAAAAGACTTTGAAGCTGGATATAAGCCTTCTCTGCAGCAGCCAAGAAACAATTTGTTGGATCTTGTCTAAACACTTAGAGCTAACACACAGTAAATAAAGTTTTGATTAGTCTGGCTGCATCCATGTAAGCCAAGCAATGTTTACAGTATTCACTATTTCTTTTTGTTTATACAACATGCTCCATGTATTAACTTTCCACGTAAATAGCCAGCAATTAGGAACAATGTCCAGCAAATGCCCTCAAATTTCCAGTATCCTCATGATGTAACACTTCTTAGACATCAGATAGTCAATTCATCTCTCTTTTCCACGAGACACACAGAGGTAAATACAGCTACACAATGTCTTTAAAAGAATTTCATTGTAGCTTTCACATAACTCAGCAGAGTACATCCAGTTTGGACAAGTCATTGTTAACATCACCCTGAAATGCAGAACACCTTGCCTTGAGAGTCAGATTTTACAACACCACGAACACCTGAAGGAACCTTAAACACTGCTCACCAAAATGAATATTGGAAAAAGATGGATGATTTCAGAAGGTGGAAGACATAATCTCCAGAAAGTTGCTGAAAAGACAAAGGGTTGGTTTCAATTTCCATCAAAACAGAAGAGACCAAAGGATTGGATAAGCAAGAGGAAAACATACTAACTATATATTATGTATACCAAAGAAGCATCAAAGATGTACAAGGTTGTGCATGCAAGACCAGCAGTTCAGTCAGTTCCAGCAGTGCCTTGAAAAGACAGCTGCAATGGAGTTTTCTGCCAGCAGATGTGTAATTTCTGTCACTGTTACCTTTGGCTTGTTTGCTACCTACTACCTGGATGCACCATTACCAACTGAAAATCATCATTCTCTTGCAGGTTGCACATGCAGATATTTTAGAAACTACTTTCTTTCTCCTTTGTGCTTTTCTCCCCGACTTCCTGGGTAACAGAAACAAACCCACATTAAGTAAGTGAAAACCTCCCTCACTAGTTCTAACACGTTTCTGTCATGTTCCCTGAAAAGGTTTGGCCCTGTCTGCTTAACACCTGCACTTAAGATTTTTGTATGTAATGATAAGATCCCCTCTCAAGTCTTCTCTTCCCCAGGCTAAACAGGGCCAGCTCTCTCTGCCTTTCCTCATGGGAGAGGTGCTCCAGTCCTCTAATCATCTTCCTAGCCCTCCGATGGACCCTCTCCACAGTTCTTCTCTTTCTTGAACTGGCGAACCCAGAACTGAACACAGTACTCCAGATGTGGCCCCCTCAGGGCAGCATAGAGGGGAAAGGTAACCCCCCCTCAATCTGCCGGCCACACTCTTCCTGATGTACCCAGGATACCACTGGTCTTTTTAGCCACAAGGGCACGTTGCTGGCTCATGGACAAGTTGTTGTCCACCAGGACACCCAGGTCCTTCTCTGCACATCTGCTTTCCAGCAGATCAACCCCTAACCTGTACTGCTGTGTGAGGTTTTTCCTTCCCAGGTGTAGGGGGAACTCTGCTGAACTTCATTAGGTTCCTCTCTGCCCAACTCTCTAGCCTGTCCAGGTCTTGACGAACAGCACAGCCTGTCCTTCCAGTATTCATATACTGGAATTTCTTTTGCCTTTTTAAGTAGAGGTTTGTTTAATGAGATAGTGGAACTAACAAAAACAGACTAAAAACCCGAGGCAGAGAGGAGATGGAATATGACATCAAACTTTTCTCCTTGTCAGTATTTTGCAGCATTTGAAACATTTCAAACACAAACCAAGGGAACTCAGGGAGCTAAGGGATCAGCTATTCTGTAGGCAGCTAAATGTCTCTCCCAGGAAGGTTTTCACGATATTCCATCTAAATATTCCCTACTTAGTTTATCTCAAGCAATTATTCACACTATATGCAGACATTTTGTCCTCCTCCCCCACCAACCCACTCACTTCAGAAATACAGAATTATTCTACAATCATTCTCCCCTGTCATTCCCCATTCTGTGCCTACACTTCGTGTTCTTTCCACTGAATTCTTTTAAAGCAACCAATACTATTCCTTTGCAGGACTGAAAACTGAAAGCTATACACAGACTTCCATATAAAGTCACACCTAATAGACCTAAATTCCAACCATTCCTTGCCACTGCATTATGTGGTGGTATGGTAGCTGTAGGAAATTTTATTCCAGAAAATCCATATATTAACCTGGGAAAAAAAACCAACATTAAAAGGAATTACATGTTCTTGAGAATATCAGTCATAGAAAGGGATGCAAAAATATTATATAAAGAAAATTTAAAGCTAAATGCAACCATCAAGAACAACGTATCTGAAGAGGAGAGTTTGTGAGAACACAAGAAGGCCAACTGGCAGACACCTCTAAGACCTACGTGAGCCTGCAAGAAACGAGGGAAAGAACAGACTTGGGTTTTAGAAGAGCTGAACAGTTAAAGAGATTCAAATCTATTACTTGCCATTTCTTATTTCTCATTCCCTGTCAGGAGTTTAAAAACTTGGGTCTCTTTTCCCTCACGATCCTCTGAAGTCATTCTTGTTTTAATTCCTAGAGCACATACCATGATTCACACCTCTCATCACCTTTTTTTGTTACCTCCCCTCTGTATTCTCCTTTTCTCTGACACTCCTAATTCCTCTATTAAACATGTCAGAGTAAAAGTATTTATCTTTCTACTGCCCAACAATGTCATTCCCCATGCCTCAAAATCCTCTTAGGGTGTTTAATCCTTCAGTTTCCCGCACTTCTTTCCAGCATTTTTCTGTACTTGCTCTGAAATTCTGGAACTTTTATTTCAAAATCTCTATTTCCAAACTTGTTACAAAGCAGTATTTTAATTGCTCCCTATGTGTCATCCACTTCACCCTTCTTTCATTCCTACGTTTGAACTGTAAAATCTCTGGGAGAGCAACTATACTATTATTCTGTTTAAGTGACCTGAAAACCTGGGATACTATGGACACAACTACAACTATCTGAATGTTACAGAATTAGGAGGGTAATCAAATATTTGTTCCAGCTCAGAACACTATTCAATCTCCTTTTCCTATTGGACTATAAATTTAGCAGGTACCAAATATTCCCACAGATGGTAAACTGCATGTGGATAACTATCTGGGTTGCAAGAGTTGGATACCTCACCCCAGAGTTTTCACTGCCTGCAAAATTCCACCCTTCAACCAGCACAGATGGTACCATTTTATCAAATGAACTAATGCCAAAGCAATAAATCCATTTCATTCATTCCTGTAGAACATCTACTCAGCTTCACGCTACCAGTCCTTAGTGCAAGATGCTCAGTGTCCTGAACCTAAAAACCAGCAAGGATGACACAAAGCCAGCAGGCAGTGCTGTGGCACAGTCACAGCTGGTGTAGCACAGGGAACAACAGAACAGTTGAGTTTGCAGGTGTTGCCACCACCAGCATTCAGCGTGGTAGAACATTTACATGGCACAGGTTAAAATACCACTAACTCCTTCAATAAGACTGAAAGAAATCCAAGTTAACAGGACCACTTCCAGAAAAAATACTTTCTCTCAAAAAAAGCCTGAAGTGCCTGACCCAGCAAAGGCAAAGCAATTTTGGTCCCCACATTTGATTTTGAAGTAGCAATGAGTACAAAGCTTTTTATTATTATCTCCTGTAATTAACACACTATAAACATTTATCATAATGAATAGGCAAATAATGCAGCTCTAAATATCATTGACTAGTACTGTTAATTTTCTGTTCCAGTGAAAATTTGCATAAGGTAAAAAATACTCATTGTCAAGTGAATTTCCAAAAGACACAATTTGGAATGAATGAATATGGAAATTTCACATAGATACAGTTACATCTTATGTCTAGATTTAGAGGTGGCATCCATCACATTTTTAAAGTTGCCAATTTTCCTATCTCCTTCTTCAGCCCTGATGTTGGGTAAATATCAAACTTTAAAATGCCTTCTCAAGAACATTTTATCCCGACTAATGAAAATATGTTAAGTGTTTAAACCTATTGTGAACCCTACAGGATTCATGGTAGTAATATTTTCCATGTAAAAACACTACAATTTAACTGAATAGTGTCAAAATACTTTTCATTAATACTGGTCAGATATCTTCCTTACAAGTTCACTGCGTGTGCAACTGATCCAATATTAATGTTAAAGACATTACCTGTTTTATCTCCTGAAATCTCCTTACTCAAGGTTACATAGTGTCCGTTCCTCATAAATTTCACTTGCAATTATATAGCCTATTTAAACAGTTTGATAGTTTGATTAAACCTTTCTCAAGCTCATAATCAAAGAATTAATGACTTTTGTAGCTCAGCAATGAGAATTCTGAGTTAATAACAGAACACTTCAGCACAATTTCTAACATATTTTTAACAATGTTGAAAGTAACAGTTCATTTCTATTCTCTCCTCTTTCCTTAAGTCTCCTACGTTCACAAGCACAGGCTACTGGAAATAGTTTTGGAATAAGAATTTCCTAAAGGGTTATTTGTAAGGATATTTGCTAATAATTCTGCAGTCTAAAGCTTTATTCCATCACAGGTCCCTTCAAATGCACAGAAAACTGAACAACAAAAGAAAGAGGTTTTCCCCTCCTAAAATCATTCTGCTTCACCCACTTCATATCATGGCATCTGCATTTCTGTCACTTTGTTTTTAATTCTTTATAAACAATTTATAGAAACAGAGGAGTTCTCATGATCAGATTTTTAGACAAAGGTACAATCTTTTCCCCCTGCTTAAGCCCTATATTATACAAACTGCAATCCTCTCACCCAATTTTTAAAGCATGATTGTTGTCCATTATAAGACATTATAGAAAGAAGCCAGTATGGTTCAGATGATAAAATTCCTGCATGGACTACACAGTGAAAGCTAAGCCAGATTCTTCTGCCTGTTTTTTGCTTATAAAAATATCACACTTAATTAAGGGGCTTTTTTTAATTTTCTAAATGAGCATAACATTGGCAAAAACAAATCAGGCACCAGTCAAAACAAATAATCCCTTTGATTTACTCTTCTGACGACTCTAACTGGTTGAGTGTAATTCATTCTTGAAAGAATTTCGCTCACCAAATCCCACACTGTGAGCAGCTTTTCAGCCCTGTGAACAAAGTGAAGTGGTCTCTGGTTTTCACGGGGAGGCTCAGTGATGTGGAGAACTTTGGCAGGGCTACAAAGACTCAGCAGAATGGAGGCAGTCTAAACAGATACGGCTGTTTGGTTTCTCTGCCGGAACTGCTGAACACAGAAGTAAACTGTATGAGCCCTGTTCACTCGCTCGAAGTATCACAAAAAGCACAGCTCATGATTAAGTCCGCTTTTAGTGACAAAAACATGCTCAAAAAAACCCTTAAACAAGCATAGACAAATGAACAGTATTCCGTACATACAAAAAATGTAGCTGAGATTGCTAAAAGCTTAGAGGAAACGTGATCAGCACAAAGGACACAAAGACCAAGTCAGGAAATTAAAACCCAGAATGCCTCTTATTGTTTTGCCTGGAAAAATGCAGGCAGATGGACCATTCTAGATTAGGCACTTAGTAGGAGTCTTGAAACACTTGACCTCTATCCCTGTCAGAGAACACAGTTTATTTATAATACACAGAGAGTACACTTTATTTCAGGGAGGAAAAATAAATAAGGATCAAAAGACTCTTTAAACCCAGTCTGATGGTCCAGGTATAAGACTGTCTGTCATGGAGTAACCTAAGTGCTGCTTCCTCAGCATCTACTTCAGTAGTTCTCCCTGCTTCATGAAGACACTGCCAGTGCTGTGGGCTTCCAAGAGCTAAAATCGGAGCAGACTGGGTATAACTATACTGCTGCATCTGGGTCTTGATGCATCTCTACTTGGCTTTGTTCCCTCTACTGCTCAGTTTCACAGAGTACAGGTTCAATGTTATGAGCTGATCCTGCAGACTTGCTGTCACAGCATGGCGGGGTGGACAAGAGCATACTAACTCAGTTCCAGTACTAAAAGTGTGTGAATAAAAAGAAGGGATGCATTTCTCCACACAATCACTTGTGGCATCTTAATAAATCTAGTGTTCCACAATGTTCAAATTTCATTTGATAGCCCAAGTCTCTCCCTCCTAAGCCACAGTAAAATGTCTTATTCCATAAAAAAGAGCACATTAGCTTGTCGAGTAGAGAAAGCACAGCTCACAATATTTGATTTTGCTGTTAAAACCTTTTCTTGGTTTTGCATGATTTTTTTTAGTAATTCAGTTACAGCTAAAGTGATTTGCACCAAGTTACTAAACCAGAAATTTGTTAATCATTCTGTCCAGCCTAATAAATGCTGCACAAACTGCACTAAATAAAAGTCACAAACTCTTTTTCCCTCGAGCAATTTTCCCTGGATACACAGCAATCCATTTACAGCATGCAGAAATTAGCTAGTGAAAGGATTATAACAATTTCTTTTATCTTTAGAAGAGTTACAGTTCCTGAGTGTAGCATCACTGGAAGCCTCTTTCACATACACTTCTGAACAAGATAGTAAATCAAAAGTACCGAATCTACCTTCTGTTGCAGTATTTTCCATTCTTAGAAGACATGGCAAAAAGCCAAAAGCAGTGTCACTGGTTTCAAAAAACGACTCTATATACAGTTGAATATTGAGACCATGTTCAGTTAATCTAAAATAATGCAGAAAATAAACTGCATGGGTTACCAGTGGTAGAGCTAAGAGAAAAACATATGCTGCAACAAACAGCAAGTGAATTTCTTTGATTTAGTTACTGCATCTTTTTCTCCACACAGCCTCTGGAATAAATAGTTGTACAAACCTTAATCAAAATGGAGTTTGCTGATATAATTTTGGTTAGTAGACATAATTGAAATTAAAATCACTACTAAGAAACTCAGATGGATTAAAATTTAAAGGAAAAAATAGTTGCTCTGAAGATACTCTCTTATAAATACATGCTCTGGTCCATTCCTAGCTCTGACAACATACACTGAATATCTTCCTGATTAGATTGCCAAGAACAATGTAACTCCATACCCAAGTACGTCAGATATACATTATTTTTGCACTGTCACACCCAGAGACAAAGCACCTTACAAAGCAAAAATTTCTCCCAAAGTTTTCAAACTCTTCTTGGAATGAGCAGGTTTAAGTGAACAAAAATATTCCTATTTCAGTACAAAACATGCATTTCCAGCCAAATATTTTTTTCTCAAAAGTATGCAAGCCAGGCTTTGTAACACAAAACTTTCAGCAATCAAAACCAGGATTCAGAATATACAGCTGTTTTCGGGATTTTTTATTTATTAAAAATAAATTTAGACTAACTTTTCCTTGGTACTTAAGATCCCCCTCATCTTTACACCAACACATTCCCATAAATTGAAAAATGGAAGTCTCTTCCTCCCAGCACTCTTCCTTGACACTGTAAATGAAAAAAAAATAACCTTATTCACTCAGAGACACGCTTGGTTGAGACAAGGAAGATGCGAGCAGAAGAGAAATTCAAAATTCTAATTGCTGGATATGAAGTCTGTTTTTATTTTTCCTTTGGAAGAATCCACTTCATCTGTATTCATTTCCTCTGGCAGTTGTCTCCTATCTGTCCACTGGCAGACAAGCAACCTGTAGAGATTTTGAAGAGTACATCTAAAAATGGACAGTGGAGTCATGTAGAGCATTGAAATTAAGGTACTAACATCAGATCTTGATTCTGGATTCATCAGAAAACTACTATAGTCAGCAGAACCCTGGGATGGGAGCTCAGTACTCAGGCTGCTGTTGTTTGGTATTTGCTGAGTCTTTGAAAAGCTGCTTAATTTCTTGCAAAAGAAATAAAGAAAAAAAAGATACAGCTCATCATGAGTCATGGATCTGGCCTACTGCATCTTTTGGCAAACTAAGCTTAAACCAGTGTTTACTAGCATCCAGGCACCCACAAGGACTACAAAATCCAAGAGAATCCCCAGGCAAAGGAATGACTTCATTTGAGAGCAGAGCTTGCACGCTTGGACTGAAGACTGGGGTTTCTTTTATTTAATGGGTAAACCATGTACGAAACCTCACTGACAGGGCTCTTCTGGGGCGTATATCACCATAGACATACATTTCTCTGCATGGGGAAATACAAATGTCAGACCCCTTCCCAGTGATTTTTACTTCCAAGTCTTCGATCAGTCCAGATGTTACGGGTAGGAAGAAGACAATGTCTCCTCAAATGCTTCTGCAGCTCAGATACGAACTGAGAAAACTTCAGCTAGATACCATTTTCATTCTTGTTAACCTGAGTTCACCTACCAGCCTATATGCTGGCAGGAATGCCTAAATGTTCAGGTATTCATGGAGTTAGTGCTCCTTAATCAGGTAGAACCTGCTACTCCCAAAGCCTGATCTTTCCCTGCCATTTAAAACATCAAGGGGCTAAAATCTAATACCAGATCCATCGTTAGCTGTCTTTTTTTTTTTTTTAATCAAAACTAGATAGATAAAAAATTCATTACTTATAGCTGTAGTATCAGAGTGGTCCTGGCTATAGAATCAACCATAGAATATCTATTAATCTTTATAACAAGTACATATTAAAAACCCACTGGCAGTGTATCATTACGTAGGATATCTGTCATATAATGTTTGTCCCCTAACCTATTACAAGTGAATTAAAATATGCACTGGAATGCCTTCTAAAAAGGTTGCTGTTTGGTTTATTTTGCTGGAGAAACAGTGCTTACAGATGTACAGAGTGCTGTTATGTCTCTGGCAGAGAAAGTTAATCAAAGGAAGCTGCCTTTCTCTGGAACAGGTCAGTGGAAGCCCCTAAGCACATGTCTTCAGTAGAGAGAGAAGTATTACATTTGTGGGTTCTTCACAGCACCCTTTTGTCCCACCAGAACTCTCCTCTGTCAAGTTCACCTTCATCTAGCTGTTCTTCATTCATTAACTGATCTCATCTAAGCACAAGATCAATATAATCTTGTTGCATTACTATAGAAGTATGTGGTAAGGAAGAAAGAATATGCAGACATCCACATGTTATTAGTGCTTGAGTCCGTGCTGTCTTAACAGTTCACCCCACAATTCTCAGAGGTTGTTGAAAAGCAGGAGGGGAGAACTGAAAGACAGGAATTTCATCACTCATGGGGAGCACTTTAGGAAGTACTCAAAGCATTTTATCAGAGAACTCAGGAAGCCGTAAATGTTGTCTCTCTTTCAACCATTAACATCACAACATGATGATCTTCTAGACTAGACAACAACCATGCCAATTCTGGAAGGTTAGATTCTGTCAGACAAGCTGATAGTAGCTTTTGAGTAGTCCCTCTGTGGTTTTGCATGGGAATGAGAGGTTTGGGACAGAACAGCAGCTCGCACATTCAGTTTCTTTGGATTTGCTTTAATGCATAAATACCTGAAGGAGAAACTACTCTCTGAATACTTCTCTCTCCCATTTCCTTTCAACAAGTAAATAAAAAAATGAGGCAACAATACTGAATAAGAGAGGTAACCTGCTGTAGGTCACCCTGAACTCAAAAGCAGTTACTTCAAATCTATAATTGAAATAAACCTGCCTCATATGGCTAGCACTGCATGGAGTACATCAAATGGTCAACTGAACAGGAAAAATCTCTTTAGAAGCAATCAGTGACAACATTCACTACATTCAGTTTTCCCTAGGACTTGCCCTTACAGAGTCAGAACTCCCCAGCCCAAACCAACAGCCCTGGGAAAGGTACATTCACCATGTGTGCAGGCACTCAGCTGGCAAATGGCAGAGCAGGCATACAGATAAAGCATCACAAAACCAAATCAGGCTGACAGCAGGAAACAGAATGGGTATTTCAATACAGCTCTTGATGCAAAAATACACTCTTGGCCCACAGAATGACAGCCCATTCATGACTGCACCAAAGACCCACAGAGGTCACAGTCTTGAGAGCTGCACAGCACTTCCTTCCTCTTCCCAAAATTGCAGCCTGCCCACCAGCTGACTCGTTTTGTCAACCACCAAAAAGGTTTCCATCATTTGGTACTCTGCAAGCCACAATGCAGGAATCTGGCTGTAGCACACAGCTAAACAATTCTTCCTGCACTTAATTTCAAACAAATGGGAGAAGGAGGAAAGAAAAGACTATCCAACACCACTTCAAAAAGGGACTGCATTAAACCAGATGGTGTGGATTGTCTGGGGGAAGGCTGCTGGTTTATAAGATGTGAGGGGAAGGGAGCTAGAAATTTGGCATCCCCACCAATACAAACTTAGCACTGCAGTGCATTACCTGTTGTGTGGGTCGTGTTCCAGGGGTGAAGACTGTACCTCCAGGTCTAAGACCAAAAGAAAAGGTCACACCATGGCATCTTGAATTCAAATTTACTGTGTTTTTGTAAATTTATGATAGGTAGATTACCTACAGAGTGCTTTAATTCATCACAATGTAAACATATTTGTGCCATTTATTACACCTGTGAAAAAGTGACACAGAATTATCTCATTACTCTACTCATAGTTCGAATAAATTTTTCTATCTATGCTACCATTCTTCCTTCATTTTTATTCTTTCCAAAAAACATTAAAACAGAGACTGTAAAAAATATGGAAAAAAAAGTCTAGTTACTTTCAGATCCCTTTTCCAAGGTTCAAAGATTGTGATAAACATTCTAGATTTATCACTATTGATTTTATACACTGGCACCTGTATCCACCCCATTCCAATTTCACCTGCAGAACAAAATCGTTAAAAATGTATGCTTGTTAAACCAGTACCAGAAAGCAATCTTATTTTCTTTTGGAGGCAAAGGTTTAATTAAACCTGAGACACTGCAGAGAAAATGAAGAGAGCTCTGAAAAAATTGAAGTTCTTCCCAGGACTGTCTAAAGAACCTTGGATAAACTAAGGTTTCTTATTGACTAATTCAGTGGGTCAGCTTTACAGCAATTGCACAGCGTTATGCTAATCGCTTCAGATAAAACATGTCTATGAATTATCATTTCACAGAGTTTATAACTGCAGCTGGTTTACCAAGGAAGAAAAGGGCAAAGATGTCTTATTCTATACCACAGAAGATGGATGCTTTGAGTCACATGATGGGAAAGACACCATATTACTTACTGTCACTCACATCCCAGGTCAGTGTTGCATCCATGCAGCAATGTGCCATATATGCTCAACATGGTGTGGATAATCCCTTGATCTCTTGTTCTGCTGGGTTCAACATCCCAGTTTAAAATTGGTACTAGCAATTATGATCCACATTACAATTAAATACGTCATTTCAGATAAGGGGAAATAAAAAAAAAAGATCAATTCTCTGCTTCAAAGACTCAACAGAGATTTTAAAGCACTCAAAGAAGCCAAAGGAAGTTATTGAAAATAAGTTAATATATTTTTGCACTACCCTGAGAGAAGAAACATTTATCTCCTGAGATGCACATTTAAATGAAAGTGCAATTCTAGAAAAAGATTCTTTCAAATCACTAAAACTGTATTTACAGCAATTTAAACATTTTCAGTACCACTAGATTTAAACAGCAAAAAATACCACATGCTAGCTGCTCTACAGCTTCCTACTGGTTTTCCAAGATCATCCTAATTCAATGCACTAAGTGATTCTCAGTTAAGCAGGGAAGATTTGTTTGGAATTTTCTGCTGCTCGGTCTTTAAAAATACATAGTCTTTCCCAATTAGTGAAAAGTTTCCTATTAGAAAACAAAAATGAAATTTCTTTATGCTTTCAACACAAACTTGGATTCATTTATCTTTTAACAAAATTGAACTCATCAGCAAGTGATTTGACAGATATGCAAATTGTATATTTTCCCATCTATGTATTACTGGCTTATCTTAAACAGCTAACATTCATGCTTTGTGATATTGCAGAATCCTATGCTGAAAGGTCACCAAAAGAGCTCTAAATGGTCTACATAGATACTTAGAAAAATAAAGCCATATCTGTTGTGCAGAAGCTTTTGAAACAAACTGCAGCAATTACAGCATCAAACAATCAAATGCTCTCTCAGAAGCCTGAGCTGCATTTTGCACTCATGAAAGATTGTCTAAAGCCTCCACTCATCTTTCTTTGTACAAACATATCTTGAAGCATGACCCTTCAGCTCACCAACTTGTGGATCTGTCTAAAACATGCGTGCTCACAGGGCAGGACAGCTCTTCCAAGGAAAATCTGGATGTCAACTCATTACTTTTATGCCACCATTCGTGTTCCTAAGTACCTGACAACTGTGTATGCCAGAGGCACACTGTACATTCAATTTCTGCTTCCTAAAGAAAGCAAATCACATTTCACCCTGATTAACATTGATGGTACCTATGAATTTGCCAAAATTATCCTGAGTTGTTGTTCTCTCCTCCACTGTATTTAGTACTTCTGTCCTTGTGACCCTGGCAACACTTGCAATCACATTCTTCATTCCCTCATTCTGGTCCAGCCATCACCAGATTCAGAAGGTCACACTGAAGTGCAACTGAGAACATCCCCTGAGTTCTTCTTAATTCACAGAAAAACCTGTTACAGATAAATGAAAATGGAAGTAATTTGTGTTAGCCACTGCAGACGTAGTGCAACAAATAATCTAAAGCATTCTGAAAGGCTTGCTGGGTATTTTGCTGGGGCACTGAGGGCTCTAGCAGGGAACTGTGTGAGTAGCAAAATCCACAGATTAAAAAATAAAAGGCTATATATATTCATATAATCTATAATATTATCATTACCAATTTGGTTGAAATTTAACCAAACTACCAAAGCCATCTTATTTATATTACTTTATACTTAGCTGTATCTCTTTCA
>JAOEHX010039983.1:29002-52686 GCA_025448015.1 Bolborhynchus lineola
TCCCTCAGCCCGCAGCAGCGGGGGCACCGGAGACCAGGAAGAAGAGGCCCGGCCGAGGCGCAGGTGAGAGCAGCATGCTGGAAGAGGGGGGGCTGTCGTTCCCTTTGGCCAGCCACGGAATTGCACTGGTGGCTGGAGAGCATGGAGGGGTGAGGAGCAGGAGCAGGCACAGCTGAAGGATGAGGTCCATGGCATGGGAGGCACACCGGCAGGTGGCATGGCGTGCATGTGAGACTTCAGGTTCTTCTTGGCCCTGGGCACACGTGCCGTATAGTTTAACTGATCTGGAAACAACATGCTGATCTGTGAAAGCAACGTCTTGGGACCGCTGGGCTGCTTCTTGCCTTTGTGTTGGCACTGCTGCATCTCCAGCAATCTCCTAAGAGTCTCCTGACACTCTTGGGTAGGGCAGTGGAGTGCACACCACCGTGTCTGCCCCATCTTGCAGCTGCTGAAGCACCACCAGCCCAGCCATGACATCCATCTACTGCTGTACCCCTGCGGTATGGGGCAACATTGGCAATGGCTGGGGAATGTCACAGGAGAGTATAAAACAAAGATGGGGCAGCTCCAGCTATAGATGAGCAAAGGCAACACAAGTGCAGCCCTCTGCTCTTCAGTAGAGGGGCAGGCAGTGCCTCCTGTGATGAAGGCAATGGGGCCAAAGGTTTCTCTGACTACTTGGGGAGCAGGGATATGAGCTTATAGCATGCTCTTGAGCAGATGGAGGACATTTATCAGACTTCCCTGATATAATGGATAATTTAAAAAAAAATGAGGCTAGACCTCTGTGGGTCTGAGAAAAGGAGACAGTGGCTTAATAAGGCACATCTGAACAGAATGTTTTGTACCCTGTGCTTCAGCAGCCTCATGTCCAGGGAAAGATTACTGGTTCCCTTTGACAGCCATGGGAAAGGCCATGTGCAGGTCAGGGGCTTTCTGATGGGGATTAATGCTGCTCAGGAACTGACTGATGAACCGTTATTTTATTGAGCTATCTATACCACCTGCTGGCTCAGCTTTCAAGGTTTCCATCAAATTAGCCTGCCTGTCTCCTGGCTGTCCAGGGGGAGCAGCAATTTGGAGAGGCGTTGGGCTCCTTTCCCTTTACACAGTGCCCGTGGTAGGTGTGTCCAGAAGATACAAACTTTGATGGCTCTTGCAACTCCTCAGTGAAGTGCACAGGAATTATGGTAGTATCGCTGCATGGCTGTCAGGAAATTGTTTTCTTTTAGAAATCCCATTCAGCATGGTTGGATTGGCTTGGGGTTCTTTCATTAAAGAACCTGCTTGTGCTTGTGATAGTGGTATGACAGTTTTCCCCTACAAACAGGGACTAAACCATACTGTGGAATGTTGGACTTCCCTTAGAACTAGAACTAGCATAAGTGATTTTAATACTTAATGCTCTAAATCCATAGTCAGGCTTGACAGACAACAGCTATGAAGCTGGGTATGCCTGCCCCCAGTATTGCGTTCCTTCACTTCCCCTCCTGCAAAGCTTATGCACGGTTTGTTAAGTCACGATGATGTTTACTCACTGGTCTGCTTTTTCAGGAACTGGTGCTGGGAAGCTAGTCACACCTCCACAGCCACCAGCAAGATCACCTACAACTGAGCTTACCAGCAAGTCTGGAGTCACAGCCTGGGCTGCAGCTCATGACCCGTACCCACCACTTAAAAATGGAAACATGCACATCATCGGTAGTATCTTCTAAGTCAGATCTCTTGGCCTTAGTTAACAATTTCAGTATAAAAGCCTGTGGGTCTCAGAGACCTCAAAAAGTCCGTCAAGACTTTCTCACAGCACTACTCTGGTAGTATAACCAGAGCCATTAGAAACATTTTTGTACAACCTTATATAATGAGAGAAAATTAAGGCTTTCACTCAGGCTTTGAATCATCCAGTAGATGAGAAAAGCACAAGCTACCTGCAGAATTATTTAAGATTGTGAAAAGTTGCCCAAATGTCCTTACATTACTATTCTTAAAAAAAGCTGTGGAGATTCAGTAGCTTCAACACTATACAGCAAAGACTGCTAAGAATTATTTTTGTGGTCTGATGAACTGGCCATTCATTCACAGCTAAATGGCTTGAAAACCATCTAGGAATTACCTCTGTACCGCAGTCATCAATGCAGGAAACTGGAACTGCAGTCAGGAGCTTTAACTTCAGTTAGTAGCAGACAGTGTTTGCAACTAAGCAAGAAAACATGGATGGCTCACAGAAGTACTCACCAAGATTTGTTATACAGAATGAGCCACTATCAAATTCCAGGAAAACGAGTCAGCATTTTAAACTGAAATGACTTGTGGCATTTTTATAATTATTTTGAAGTGTGTCTCTAACAGTGACTGATGTTTATTTCTCTGAAAATTCCCAGATGACTTTGAATCGAAATTTACTTTCCATTCTGTGGAAGATTTCCCCCCACCTGACGAATTCAAGCCATTTCAGAAAATCTATCCCAGCAAGATAGCTAGAGGTAAGTGTGTAACCATGAGAAGATCTGATAATTATCCAATAGGACTAGAAGCAGGGAGTGAAAATACAGAACAGAAAGCAGCATTAACTTGAAGAACTGGGCTGCCAGCATAGGCACAGAGAGTAATGGGATTTGTTACAGTGGTAACAGTTGAACAAAGATATAATGAAAAGCACTTAATTAATTACTTTAAAGTCTTAGGAGCTAAAAATAAAACTATATGGGTTGGCATGCAGGCTGTGTTCTGTGAAGTGTTTAATTTGCAGAGCCCTTAATGTTAAGAACAGTGGTGTCACATAAGCAGACAGGCAGATACTGAGGTGGGTTTTTTTCTTCACGAACATGTAAAATTGCAAAAGAAAAGGTGACTTGATCAGTGTCCTCCATCATGTGTTTTGAGTTAAAACCTGCACATGGTGTTTTACATACCTGAATAACAAAGGGACTTACTACCTGAGCCTTGTCGGGAAAGTAAAGAATGACTGAACCTTGCTTCTCCTTTAACTTAAAAACTGGATATCAGGTCACTGTGGTAAGAGCAAAAGTTCACCTATCCAGCTTTGAAAACTGGTAGTTGAAGGTGGTGAAAGAGCTCATGCCCATATTCTGCTTTTTATAAACCCCTGCCTTTTCTGTATTGTTAGTTCCAACTATCTATCTTCAACTTTAAAGCTGAAGGGGATTTTTCTGTTTCCATGTCAAGGTACTTTGCATGACTTTTCATAGCAGCCTCTGTCAGTCTAAATTGTCTGCTGTATGATCTGATCAGAGACTTTCCACTGAAGGGCTACAGAGCATAAGCAATATATGTGTGTGTGTGTGTGTGTGTGTATATATACACACATATATATCAGTTCAAGGATTAGACATAAATGCAGCATCCCTGCTGTAGAACTGTGTCCAAAATACATCCCCCAAAAATGTATCTGTCTCCTCTGATTAAACCTCTCCTATCTATTTACAGATCCCTCTAAAAATCCTCCATTAAGGACACACGTGAGATGAGAAGAGTCTTCTGATGCTCTCTGGATTAATATTCAAAAAAGAACATCAAGATAATTTCTGAAACAGAGGGGTTCCCATTGCAGTGATAGAGATTGTATTTGAATTGCAAGTGCTGCACCGTTAACATCCTATAGACTGGAACAGCGATGTACATGATGCTTTTTGAACTGGACTACATACTACAGGAACGTTAGTACAGGCTTTTGAATTACTATATATAGGTGGATATTTTTTAAGCAAAGCAGCATAAAACTGAAATTCTTTGTAGTGTTCAAACAATTCTCAATCATGCTGACACATTACCTCAGGATACTTTTTTGCATTACATGCCTGGAGTTAATTTTTCTCCTCCCATCATAATTTTAAAGTATCTTGGAAATTCTCCAGTTATTATTCAGCCATTTTTCAATGAACTGCCAGAAACTAACGTGCTACCTTTAGTCTCTTTGTATGGTCCTTTACTTCTTCTGTTCTGCCTATCCTCAGATTGCAGCAGAATGTCACTTTTAGGAACAGATGGGCCCACAATCCTCTTCTCATCAAGCATGAAGAGGACAGAGATGACCAGGAGCTGTGGCTGCTGTTGAGCCTACCTCCTATTGAGTACAGATCCTTATAGGATAGTGTCTGAAGAAGCCCAGCTGGGTAGGGTGGTCATGGACTTGACTTGAGAAGGAAGATGAAACTTTTCCAAACTGGAAGAAAAGAGAAGTTGTTCTGTTGTAAGCAAAAAAAAAAAGTCCCAATGGTGTGACTACGCATGCCATGAAGTATGTATGTAAGGGCAAGTGTCCTGTATTTCCCTTCTGGCCAAGTGGTTATTTACATTTTGTGTGACAGATTGTCTTTACCCAGCAATTAGGAGGCCTTTGGATGAGCAGTCCAATACCTAATTTTAAACAGGCAACTAGAGCTACTATTGGTCACACAAGGCAGTGAGGCTTCATTGTCCAAAATACAACACGTGGAGCAAGCAGTCCCCAGAGACAGAGTTGGCTGAAAAAAAGTAACAACCTAGAGCAAAGACACGAGCTTCTGCCTTTCATATGCAGCCTGGGGTAAGGTCTTTGGATCGCAGATGTTCAGATCCGGTCAAAAGAAATCTATTACCAGCACGAATTACTCTTGTGCATTTCACTGCGTTAGGAGGAGTGCTGGCAGCAGCTCAAGGGCGGTGATCCTTACCCTTCACTCAGCACTGGTGAGACCACACCTGGACTTCTGTGTCCAGTTCTGGGCTCCTCAGTACAAGAAATACGGACATGCTAGAGAGAGTCCTACAAAGGGCACTAAGGTGATGAAGGGACTGGAGCATCTCTCCTATGAGGAAAGGCTGAGAGAGCTGGGACTGTTTAACCTGGAGAAGGCTCAGGAGCATCTCATCAAAGTGCATAAATACCTGAAGGGAAGGTATACAAAGGTGGATCCAGGCTCTTTTCAGTGGTGCCAAGTGGCAGGACCAGAGGCAATGGGCACAAAACTGAAACACAGGAGGCTCTGCCTGAACATTGGGAAACACTGTGATTGTGAGAGTGACTGGCACAGGTTGGCCTGGGAGGCTCTGGAGTCTTCATCCTTGGAAATACTCAAAAGCCATTTGGACACAGTCCTGGGCTGCCTGCTCTAGGTGACCCTGCTTGAGTAGGAGGGTTGGATCAGATGACCTCCAGCCATCCCTTCCATCCTCAACCGTTCTTCGATTCCCCTTCTTACAGAAGTTGCTGCACTTGGGTTAAAACAACCCCATGCAGGCTTGAGGAAGAGTGGCTGTGGCTGGAAGTTTACTTTGTCCTGGTAAGGCTGCACCCTGGATAACATGTTCAGGTTTGGGTCCCTCACTACAAGAAAGACACTGAAGTGCTGGAGTGGGTCCAAAGACAGGCAATGAAGCTGATGAAGGGTCTGGGGCACAAGTCTGATGAGGAACAGCTGAGGGAACTGGGGTTGTTTAGTCTGGAGAAGAAAAGTGTGGGGGGGGAGGGAACCTTATCACTCTCTACAACTACCTGAAAAGAGGTTGTAGTGAGGTGAGAGTCAGTCTCTTCTTCCAAGTAACAAGCAATAGGACAAGAGGAAATAGCCTCAAGCTGCACCAGGGGAGGTAGACTGGAAAAATTTCTTCACTGAAAGGGTTGTCAAACATTGTAACATGCTCCCCAGGGAAGTGACTGTATTCAAAAGAGGTGTAGATGTGGCACTTAGGGACATGGTTTAGTGTGGGACCTGGCAGTGCTGGTTAAGGACTTGATCCTAAAGGTCTCTTCCTATCCAAACAATTATGATTTACCAGCCTTACAAAGGCACTGCTGTTCCAGGGTAAGCCTGGTGCTAACAGCCAGGCTATTTACAGCTATGGCATTAATTTATGTAATTGCTATAAATTCTCCTCTGTTACAAGTGTAATAACATAGATCACAGGTAAAGATATTTCCCCAGGGTCATGGCTTTGAATAAAACTATTGGGGAAAAACCAGGTAACTGTGTCTTCACATATTCTGCTTTTCTCTTGGTTCTTGCGGCAGCTCAGTTGTGCTCCATCCGTTACTCCCATACATGTGCATGCTTATAGTGTGGAAGATGGTGCTGATGGTGTTTTCTTAGCCTATTATGATACCTTGCTGTACATCATGTGAAAAGAAAAAATAATCAGCGATGCTTTGACCAATACTTACTGTCACTGTCATTATTACAGTTACTTGATAAATATGCATGAATATAGTAACAAGCAGGGACCAGCACATCCACTGCTGCTCAAACAGCCAGAACCCTTTATTACTGCTTTGATGAATATTTTGTTATAGTACTATTAAAGGTGATGCACTGTTGGTTCTCATTTGTTGTGGAACTTGTGTACTGCTCTGTAACAAGTACCATCATAAGGATTTTACAAGTGCTTAATGCTAGGAGACAACTAAAGGAGAAAAAAATTTATTCCTGTTTTTATTATGATTAGAAGCAAACACCATCTTTCAGGGATTAAATTAAAAGCCTGTGCATATTTGAAAGCATTGGTGAAATGTTATTCCCTTATATACTAGATTGTTGTTCAAGTTCCACTGAAGCTTCTAAGTTGCTATAACCTGGAGATACAGAGAATCACAGTAGTCATCACTCCCAGTAGTCCCACTCTGTCCTTCCACTAAGCCACTGCTGCACTCAAGACCAACTGGTAGTTTTAGGGCTATGGGAGTGCTCTGGCTTCTCAAACTTGTAGAACTAGTGGTGGCTGAAGCAAAAGCAACGTACTACTAGAAAATTAGTACCTGGATCACTGTGCTCAAAACAATTTATTAGTTCTGGCATAAGCAGTTCCAAATAAGGACATAAATTCCCACAAGATAACTGCAAATGTTGGTTTCTTCTTTCTTAAGAAACAAGCAAATAAGATATATTATGGCTTTAGCAGGAATGCATTCTTTCATCTTGCCTCCCTCCCACCTGCCAAAGGTTGCAGTTCCAAGTTGTGCAAAAGAGAAAAGAGCTGTGTGAAGTGGTATATCGTGATTTGAGCCCTCTGGATGGATCAGTCATTTTATCCCTGTTCTCCCCTTGTTCACAAACATCCAGGACTCCTATCAGGATGCAAAGTGTGCAGCAAACAACAATTTAAAGAAGCAGCTTTTAAGTTCAATATGGTATATGTTAAATGTACTCTGACTAGGAGTATTTTCATTTGAAGCAGCCTTTCATTCCAAAAGTGGATTTCATTGGAAATCCATTTACTTCAGTGGGCAGTGGGCATATAGCACAACACATTCAGAAATGAAGCATGGCCCTTGCAGACCCTATTCTGGCTAGGCAGATAGAAGCGTAATTTTAAGGTTACCTTGCCTATTCTCTCCTTCCCTTGTCTCCATTTTCATAATACCGAGGCACAGGAGTTGCTCCTTCAATAGAGTGTGGGAGGAGTGAAATGTGAGTGGGAAGATTATTAGGCAGGCCACAAGAGAAAGTATCTTCATGCTTGTTTTTGCTAAGTGAGAAGACTCAATGTTTTCTTGTCCAATTGCCAGTTGTCAGATAAGGCAGCACCAAAGCAATGAGTCTGAATGGAACGATTTCATTACAAAAACTTCTGAGAGCTTAATGTGCCAATATGGCAATGACTGTTTCCCGAATGCACAACTCTCACAGTATCAAGTTGAGGTGTTGCTGCCTGCTAAGGAGCTCTCATTTCCTCAGTACAGAAATCCATGGTTCTTCACAATCCCCTTCCCTGAACAGTGAAGGACTTTAATGCCATAAGCTAACTTCCACTTATCAAAGATGTGGAATTCTCGTCCGAACCTCCTGTTAAAAAAACCCATCCATCTTTGCATGACAGGAAACAGTGTTCACTGGGTTAATTCTTAAAACTGTTTGCCCTATCTCATTTCTACAAGAGGGAAACACATGAAAAGCAGTTGTGTCTGCAGGACTGTCAAGGAAGGGAAGCATGCTGCAGAACCACACTTATCATAAGGAAGCTTAAGACAGCCATTTCTAAGCCTAACTAGCTGGACTGCCACAACCACCAGCAACTCACTGGTACTTACTGGATTCACCAGCCATGTATACACACCACAGAGATTACAAGGAGCTGTATAAAGGCAGAAAGATGGGGAATAGTCAAGTATTACTGATCAATGTCCAGCATGTATTCCCTAAAAAAATTCCCAATTTGTAGCTTGTATATAAATGTGACATCTTATTAATTCCACCTTAAGAGCCAACAGGTTACATCCAGATGTCTTAAGCATCCAGGCTGGCTCTGTATTTCAGTGCTCAGCACTAGAGTAGCAGCTAGGTGCATTACAAACACAAACTTCCTTAAGCTGGGTGCAGGTGAAGGCAAAACTTAACCTGGGGGACTAATTCTGTTCATTCATACAGGCATAGTGTCAGAAGCAGAGCTACTGTAACCAGATATACCCATCTGAGGCCAGTACAGCAAGCTCAAGAACCAGGACTTACCTTCCTGCCCCCACAGAGCTGTGATTTCAACTCTACCATTCTTTGTCTGAATTAGCAAGAAGAGAAAAATGCAAGTCAGCTTTGCTGCAAGCCTAGTCCTGAGCAACAGAGGCAAACCAGACTGCTTTCAATGACGATATGGCAGTTAGCCTGATGAAGTTAATCTTTGCTTTAATTGGTTGCCCAACATACATATTTAAACATTCTGTACTAAATTAGCCAGCATGCACACAGTAATTGGACCAGTCAGTGACTTTCTCCTTTCACTATATACATACACAAACAGGAACACCACAAGATTGGACAAAGAAAAGCAATTTGTTAACTGGATACAGCTAGCAAGTAACATTTTTTTCCTCTAGAAATGTTTTTCCTGCAAATTCACAGGTGTAAAGACTTTCTTTCAAGGCCTGAAGAACTTTGCAGTCTTCCAGTGAAAAGGCTAGCAATAGCCACCGTAGCTGAAATGAGATAAAATTCATTTAAAATCCATTCCAAGCAAGAGTGAAATTGAGAAAAATAAAACCTGCCTGCAACGCAACACAGGGAAAAGGAACTCCAGAGACAATCTGGGCGGATGCACTGAGGTAGAAAGGTGGCTTTGGACCTGATTCTGAACACTCTTAGCTTAGTGCTAAAGAGAAGGAGGAGGATCGGAATCGGATCCAGCATTTCACATTCACTGGTACCTGGTAGCAGAAACTCAGTATCTAAAGAATTGGAAGTGTTTGCTTACTTTACTTGAAGAACTTTAGTTCTGTGTCAACACAGTCATAGAAAAGGTCCACTACTTCAGCAGGATCCAGAACCTCTGCACGGGTGAGGATACCTTCCATTGCTTCTAAGCCTTGTCTTTCAAGGTCTAACATAATCCTCATCAGTTTCTGGCCTTTATCCTACAGGCATGAAACAACCAAACTCAATTAACCAGGAAACAGACTCAAAGCATTTTGCTGTTCTATTACAGAGATCTTTTCAAGTATTTTTAAAAATGAGAAAGCCTTTTTAAATATAAACTATTTCAGTTAAAAGGTCTTTTTGGATGGTCAAAGGCTAAAAGGAACAGTGCTGGACACCTTATGCATTAAGAAAAATAACCAAAAAGGAGTTGCTGAGTTTAAAGCAGAGAAGGCAGATGGAATGAGAGATGGACAGAGGAAAATGCTGTAATGCTTGTACACATGACAAAGAAGTAAAGCAACTTATTAAGCCTGTCAACCTGCAAGCAGAACTGTATCAGAAGAGTAGAGGTAGGATTGTACAGATCATAGTATGTATATGTGTATTCCTCAGGTCATCACCTGCAAGATGATGATTAAATCTGAAATTATGTGTAATGTAGCAGCATTGAGACTCCAGGTCCCAGGAAAGGCTTTGTATGCCATTCTGATGTACTGCTCTTCATGCTTCTCAGCAGGAAGTTCTCTCCTAAAGAAAGTGTCGTTTTGTTTTATCCAGTGTATTGAGTTGACATTACAAGAGACCAGAGGCTTTAAAATAAACCTTTCTGAGGGATTAAAAAACACATCTAGCCAAAGCTGCATTTAAATAAAGTCTGTACTAGCAAAGGTTATCATGGTTTCCTTAATCACTAATGAGCGACTCTGAATGCTGTTATGATCTTAGCAAGACTCTGACCTACGCAAACACAGATGAAAGCTTCAGAAAATCAAATCCAACATGACTATGTGGGTCTGCCAGAAATTACCCAAAATACCAATATAAGTGTGACTGGCATGCCCTGGTGATCTCTCCCTCTGATTTACTTCTTTATAGCCAGTTACCCAGTTTACTGCTGTAGCTGTAATTACAAATGTCGAAGAACAGTTATTAAAGTACTTGCACCATGACAGCAAAACCTGTATCTCAATCAGCTGGAAAAGCTGTACAGAATAATTCCCTTCCTGCCTTTATTTATTCCCATAAGAGATTTTTAACACTTCAGATTTCTACACTGAAAAGTTTTCAGTGCTCAGGTATCTGTTGCATGGCACTGTAAAGGAACCTTTTTTCTTGCATAGCATTTTCAATTCTTACAAATTAACAGAAATGCATTAAATCAAGACTTCAAAACTGTCATATGAAAATTAGTTCTTAAAAAAAAACCCAGAACCTCCAACTATGTAGTTCTTAATCCATCATACAATTTAAATTATAACATTCCTGCCATCATCCTAGCATGTTGCACTAGCATCCAGTGTTCAATAATCATTTAAAAAGGACTATAAACACAGTGGACGCTGAACAAGCTCATCAGCTTCTCAGTTTGACTTTTCACTTTGTGAAAGTAATGGAGCAGAGCAACACTTTCTGCTCTTTTCTGTTCTTTTTTAACCAGAAAACCCACCATACAGAATAGTTTGTCCTTCAGAGGGTATCACTATTCAAGCTGAACATGCAAGGATTCTGAGAATGCGTTTCAGTGAATGATTCTGAAGTAAATTATGGAGTTAGGAATGTACATTTACTTTAATTCCAGGTCCCACAGTTCTTACCTGATCATTCTCAAGGAGAGATCGGGCCCATTCATGTGCCTTGTACAATTCATGCCTGCGATCAGGTTTCTCTTGGAATCGAGGTATCTTTTTAGCAGGATCATCATTGCCAAAAGAAGGCGACTGTACCTTTGGTACTAATTTTACATCATCAACAAAAATAAAGGGTTTAAATATGGACCTGAAATAAATGAGAATTACTGCTTGCAGTAATAAGAGATTTTATATGTAATTGAAATATTTACCAGGCTATAACAAAACAACAGATATGGAACAGCAAAGGTAATTCATCTGCACTAGGCATGGGCTAGGCTAAAGAGTTGGTACTGGTCACAAGCAAAATAAATTTATGTCCTTTAAAGTAACAATAAAACTTTATTAGATCTATAATCATGTTTGGTCTCTTTCATGCCAGCTCTCTCACTTCTTTAGAAAAGTAGGACTGTATTTCCTCTCCAAGTTTCTTTTACAGAAATCTCAGCATTTAGCCTTGCACCTTTTTCTCCTCTGTTCATACAGCCATCTCTCCTCCTCCCAGATTTAGCTGTCATTAAAAGCAAAACCACTGACAGAATCTGAGAGTAGGTATTGGCAAGTGCATGTAGAAACTGCACCCTGCATTCTGCAGTAAAGAAGCTGCCAGAAATGCAAGACTTCTGCAAAACATGACTAATAACCACTGACTGCACACAGTCAGCAGGTTTATTGCTGCTACCCTTTCCATCACTGTCATGAAGCCTTGCTGACTAAGAGTTTATGTGACTCACTAGCTGCACACTTAAAATAATGTGTTTTTTACTGCATTAGAGTGTAAGATAAAGCAAGAAGGGCCTCTGAACAAAGGGATTTTTTTTACAGCAAGGTTCTCCACCTTTTAAAAAGACAGAAATCCCACTAAAACAATTTGAAGCTTTGCTCCTTTTTATCTCAAAGGATTTGCACCAAGTCAAAGCTTTGGTAAGCAAGCTCAAACTTCTTACTTAACCCTGAAAGTCTGAGTTGCGTAATGCAAAGTGGGTGAAAAGTCCCTTTGGCATGGATGACTTCTGTAGCCCTCAATAGAACCTCCTGCTTACTACCACTCTTGTTACAGGAATGACTGTCAGCTGTTCAAGGGTGCCATTTTCTTCTCTCCATAACCTCTTTAATTCAATGCAAGTGGCAGATCTCCTGAGTAACATCATTTAAACCAACTGGAAATTGTCCCTCCAATAAAAACGTAATTGGGATAACAGAGAAACATCTGCAAGTCCCAGGTAACATTTAGATATCATGCAAGGCTACCTACAGTACACATCCCCTCTTTGCTAGTTAGACACTTTATTTGTTTCAGTTTTGCACCCATTTGTCCAAGAAAGGTGACTAAAATCGTCTACAACCACCACATCATCCCAACAAGAACCCATTGGAAAGCAACTAGGCTGGAGTAGTAGTGCCTGGGACCTCTCTGAGCTACATTTACTCTAGAAGCTCTGAATTAAGGCAAAGTTCCAGGAATGGCCTTTCAGCCCAGTGGTGCTCATTTAGAATTGCAGTAAGATGCAGTTCAGTAACAGAGGACTGTCAGATTACACACCACCAACTACTGATTGCATTTCTGATTAGAATATGCTCTCGAAGCACGTTCCAATTTGGGTAGCGGGGTTTAATATCTTTCAACCCATTACCTGCTCTGTCCTCAAGGAACCCCCTAATTGTGGCTTACCTTGAAGGGTCTGGCGTGCCAGTGAAGTAGTGAATACAGGGAAAACTAGGGTCCTGAGGCAGAACAGACACTATGCTAGCTGTAGTAAGGAAAGATTCAGAGTCCACACAGACACCGCTGTCCTTGTCACGCAGGACATCAATCATGGCTTGTGCAGAAACATCACCTATATGGAGGGAGTGAAAAATTCCTGAGTGTTCAATGGCTTGGACTCCAGGTAACAATTTTTGCCTGAATATATTCACAGGGTGTTACAGCAGGTAGGGTCACTGTAATTACACCAAAGCACAAATGCACTGGCACATCGTGCACATCAGAACAACAGTGAGGAAACTTCATTCATAATTTCACTCCTGGGTTAAAGCATTAAACTTGAGGTGGACATTAGTGCTTCTTCCTAAACTGTGGCAAGTTTAGGGACAGTCTCCAGCTCTGTTCTTTCTCTCCACATCACTCACATGTAGAGGCACTCCTAGTTACATGTTCCGGACAGAATGCCTGAAGAGACAGTTGTGACTAAAATCCCATCACATACACAGAAGAATGGTTCAACACTTACCACCCTGCTTTTCTAGGCTCTCCCTGCCAGAAGAGCAGGCTAAATGGTCATCAGTGAGAGAGAACACTTCAGAAAAATTGAAGTCGGAGTCTCCATTCCACCAGCCTTGACTTTTCACATAATCCCTTAGTTCAGGATGCTCAGCATCAATTTTTGTAGTTAATGAAAGCTGATTGCAAATGCATTTTACTCCCTCTGTAGAAACAGCCACATATAAAAAGAGAGCATTAATACAGTTTTTTGGGGAGAAGCTGGAAGGACAATTTAATTTCAATTAGGAAACAAATTAAACCATTGGTTAGGATGTACATAGGCATGACTGCATAACGACACAGCTACACACACACATAATTACCAATCACTGCAGGCTGCACAGCTCAATTCTCTGTGCCCTACTTAGATATTTACACTGCCTTGTGATTAGTAGTGGTATTTAGTCAGAATACCATTTTCGCAATCTGGACCTCTCACATGCTGACCATGAAATTAGTGGTCTCCAAATGTACCTACTCTTGTCTCCAATGGTGTATTCCACTGCCACAACAAGGCTCGAGGTCTGACTGTGTTTAGTTTCACGAATATTCCTTGCCCACCTGAACTGAAAATTTGATTTGGAAGATGGTTTTAAAAGTTTACCAATTGCTTTAAGCTTCCCATTTAAAAAAAAAAAATAAAATGCAAGACAGGCTTAAATTGAACTTAATTTTAAATCTTAAATTTTAAAATGGCATGAATTAAAAAGAAAGTGTAAGCAGCCTTCAAAGAATACTAAAGGGTCTTTTAATTTGCTTTTCTCAAAAACATTGCATCGCTTATATCCATATACCTACAGCATGACTAACGGTGGCTGCTGCAGATACTCCTCAGAGTATAAGGCAAATGCATTGGAAGCCAGAGAAAGAGCTGATAATGTAAATCTCTGAACTAAAACAAAACCAGATCCTGGAATTTAGCACAAACTTTTCCTTTAACAGAAACCAAAGCAGTATTTGTGAAAGCTATTACACTGCCTTCCACAAAAGTAAGCTTGTTTTTGTAATGCCTAGTGCATGCAATTTAAATAATGACTAACAATTTAGAGTAGGAAGTTCTCTGCATCAGCCTGCAAAAAAGTCACTGTCATTCAGTTCCAACTTTTACCAGGGTCACTGACAGCTTGTTCTGATTTACACTCCTGTCCTGGGTTCAGCCATAGCAGTCATTTTTCTCCTTCTTTGTAGCTGGTGCAGGGCTGTGGTTTTGACTTTCAACCTGGGAACAGCGCTGATAACACTGGCAGCTTTAGCTACTGCTCAATAATGTTCACTCTGACCAAGGACTTTCTGAGTCTCATGCTCTACCAGGGAGGAGGGGAAACCAGGAGGAAGCAGAGACAGAACACCTGATCCAAACTGACCAAAGAGGTATTCCATACCACAGCATGTCATGCCCGCTATATAAACTGGGGACAGTTACCTGGAGGGGTCAGATCACTGCTCGGGTTGGGCTGAGTAATGGTTGGCAGGTGGTGAGCAGTTGTATTCTCTTCCCTTGTTATTTCCTTTATCATTATTATTGGTGGTAGCAGCAGTGATTTGTGTTATACCTTAGTTACTGGAGTGTTCTTATCTCAACCCGTGGGAGTTACATTCCTTTGATTCTCCTCCCCATCCCTCTGGGAGCGGGGAGGAAGAAAGAGGGGGGAGTGCATGAGTGAGCTGCGTGAGTTACAGCTGGGTTTAAACCACGACAACTCCCAAACAGAAAACCTTTCTCTCTTGAATTTCTTGAGTGATAGGAATATTTGTGTTCATATCAAGCTAGGCAAGCCACTCCTTAAGAGCTCTTTAAATATTACACTTAGTAACTTCTGTAAAATAGTATTTCATGGGTTTTATCACCTTCAAGAAATGAAAATGCATCAAGCAAATAAATATTTCCACTCCGACTGAAGAGCAGTAATAGGAAGGATTGTACAAGTGTTTATCCTTAAATTACTGTGAGGGAGTTGCTTGATAAATATTCACTATAAGCTCTACAGAACTGCAGCAGTGATGACAGAAACAGAATCAGGAAAAAAAAAAAGAAAGCCTTAACACCAGGGAATGACACATTTTCCCTGTTTTAGCAGCATTTGTGCAGTCATTTGAAAGCCTAAGAGGCACGCTTATGGCTGCAAAGAACCCCCTGAACAAACTATGAAACACAGAGTTCTTGCATAGCCAGCAGCCTGGCAGCCTCAGCAGACTGCAGGAGATGGAAACTACTTATCTGCAGCTTAAAGGGACCTCCTGAAGAGAAATGCACTGGCAAAACCAGAACAGAGCTGCAATGTCATTTCAAAAAGCTGCAAGCAGCAGGTAAAGGCAGCAGTATATTTGCTGGGAAGAAGGATGTGAAGGTTATGCACTGCTGGATGCAGCTAAAAAGGCTAGTAAAAACCACTATTCTTCAAGTATCAGCCAGGTATGTCAATAGAAGGCGTTGGAATGTCACTGCATGACCTCAGGAATTTCAGGAGCCAACTGACTTCCAGAATTTGGACTTTGAGGCCAGCATTATCATTCTTCCCTCCCCTATGTCTGGTATCTGTTTGTGCTAGAGGACTTCTGTCCTGTAGGTTTCCTTAAAATGCAAGATTTGTTTGGGAAAACACTGTCCCCCCTAAGGTAAGCTAATAAATATTTGGTGGCATGAACTGACAATAGGTCATCACACAGCTTTACACAGCCTGGTGTTATTCCTTTGCTTTGGGATTTCCTAAGTTAAACATCCCACCTCCCCATATCTGCTGTCTCCTACCTTTCATTGAAGGGGAAATGAAAACCAAATTCAGTGTATCTGCCACAGCTCCAAGCATGGATGATAAAAATCCTTCCAAGTTACCTTTTTAGTTCATTCAAACTCAGTAAATTTTAAAAAGCTCTACTCTTATGAAAATAAAAATCCCTTCAAAGCCAAAACCAACAACTAATAATAAATTAAATATAAAACCCGAGACACTTGTTTAAGACAGCACATATCTGCCAGCTAAGTTTCAATTTAGTTCAGCCACCAAGCCAGTGAAATCTAGAAGAGTTTGGCAGCTCTGGCTTTACACCTACAGAAAAAGAAACCACCTACAAGTTTAAAGAGCAGAAAAGTATTGTTCTGCAGTATCAAAGAAGAAATGGTGATATGAGGGGACTCTATCTATTGCATTAAAGCAACCAGCAGTAGCCCATTCCATGTACCACCTAACACAAACCCTTTTCTCAAAGCTTATCCTTCCTTCGTAATATTTTCGATTTATAAGTAACAATTTGGGCATTAACTGCATCAGAAAGACATTTGACACAGTCCAAACAGTAAATAAATCTATGAAAATACAACACTTACCAAAGGCAAAAATCTAAGCATGATTATTACATAGCTGAGGTATACAGGTAACAATCTCCAACTTCACAGAAAATGCTGAGTTACATCAGCCAGTGCAAATCACATTAAAAAAAAAAAAAGGAATAGTACAAATACAGAAGGTTAAAATCAATTATTTAATGCATAAGTTGGTCACTTACTTAACTCTGACTTTAAGACCAACTCTTCCAAAACAATTCTTACAGCTATTTATAATAAGAAAGGTTTGCTCAAGTGATACTGACCCGTGATTTTTTCTGCTGCCCAGTACTTTCCAGATGTCTCCAGTATCCAGGCTTCATTTCTGTCCACAATCAAAAATGCACTTTGGAAAGTATGACATGAGCTCCCATCTTCATAGTAATTTCCACCTTGTCCATGCTCTTCCAACAGAGCAACGATTACATCCAATGCTTCTTTAGCTGTTGCTCCTCTTTCTAGGCCAAGTCTGTGAGAAAAGGGAAAAACAGATTCAGACAGACACATAGCAGTGAGGTCTCCATAAGTTATCGATTTTAAACATCAGCACTAATCTGGTTTAAAAATACCGAAGTGTCAGGTATGCCTACTGTAAGAATTCCTGCTTTAATGAGTTACTAGAATTACAGAATGATATATTAGATGATATAATTTGTTTCAAGCCATTATTTCTTACACTGCTGCTTCATTCTGACACCTACTGTGACTGGTTTTTAGTTTTTAAAGAGTCCAACTACCAATCAATGACCTCAGCCATGCTGTAAACATGCAATGCTCTATTTATCCCTGCCCCAGGCAGAATAAATTTGAAGGATAATTTGCAAAAGTCTTTTTAAAGTAACAGCTGTATGCAAGCTTACTTAGCTGTACAGAGAGTGGGGAACTGCGAATTAATATTACCAGAGATCAAAAAATTGAAGAGGTACTCAGTACTACAATCTCTGTATAACTTCTCTTTCCCAATGCTCCAATATTTACTTGGCCATCAAAGTTAGACGTACGTTATCCTCAGATACATATTGCACACTGTAGACAGAAGCATTTTTGCACAGTCATGCTTCAGTGTTCCTGCAGAGACTTCCCCCCCCCCAAAAAAAAACAAACATTTAACACAGATATGGCTTTCATCTGAATTAAGATTAACCATATGTCTAAAAGAACATGATTTTTAAAGGAAGTTTGAGCAAATCAAGAGTATTCTAGGGAAAAGAAAGCTGAAGAACAAGAATAGGTTCTACAAGGCTATAGGGAATTACTGTATCCTGACTTGAATAAATTGGGTAAAATAATCCCTAGATATAATTTACAGCCCTAACCAAGTCAATGAATGAAAGCAGTAACTAGAAAAGTCTAAATCAGACCTGCAAACAATTCCACTCCAAAATGTAATTACTGCTAATGACGAAATGCACTATTTCAAACAACAGAATATCCATGCCTCCGTCCTTTAGGACGATTACCTGGATCACTCCAACATTTCTCTCCATTAGTTATGTCACCTTAATATTTTGTGCTTTGTTTATCTAATAGCTCTATGGACAAAGTCATTTCGACTGATGAGCATTTCAAAAAAATTCACCTTTTTAAAAGTAATCGCTAAGCTAGCCCTTTAAGGTCCCTTCCAAACAAAACCAGTCTATGATTTCCCTAGAAATCACATGACAAAAAGACACTACCATTTCTTTCCTAAAAGATACAGTACACAAATCAGCTCCTGATAGCTTGGATAAAATTTGCTGATCTAAATACTTTTCTATTTGATCTCTACACTGGGCCCGCTTTGTTAAATAGCTGGCCACTATTTATTTAAAATATTTATTTATTTATTAAAAATATTTAAACCTTCATTTAGGTTAAATTAATGAAAGCAGTGTTTTCATCTTTCTCAGCAGTATCTATTTAACACTTCATGACAAAGGAGAGCCAACTAGAATTTTAGGTCCTAACTTGCAGTGACAGTTTCTCCCCCATCATCACCTTACTTTGCATTTATAGTTGTTCCCTCTTGTCTTGTTTCTTATTAGCTGAAAATTGTTTTGTCTCCATTTTTAGTTCCTATACATTCATGTTATTCCTCCATTCTTCCCATCACTGGTGCAATCACTTTTTCAGAGCAATACAGAGTTGCCAGTTCTAGCATGTAACACAGAAATAATTTTAAAACCAGTGCAAAAGCATGCCTTATTTATTCCCCAAGAGCAATCAAACAGCTGTCACTGCCACAGGTAAATGAATGTGCTGACAACTACCTTAGTGACCATACAGTCACTAGATTCATTGATAATCTGCTCCCTTCTCCTCAGTTTACGACCAAAAGCATCAGGCTACAATTAGATCCAAACCTGCCAAGAAACATAACGTTGTAACTTTTAATAATGTCTCCTTGACATTATCCCTCTCAGATGGCTATGGTCTACTTTTCTCTGTCAAAACTACAGCAGATATTCAGGCTGAAGAAATCTCTTTCAGGTTTTGGTTTTTTTGCAGATGGCTCCAATGTTACATTTACTTCCATTTAACAAAGGCCTAGACTCTGCTTTTGTTTGGGTGCTCCTACCTGTCAGTCACAAAGGACAGCAAAAGAACCCATCCTACATAACTACCACACAGCTCATCTCCACAAAAATGTAGGTCTTGCTACTTATCTCTACATGGGTATCCTGAGTAACTGCAGCATAGCCCTCCCACTACCACATTTCAGAGTACCCTTCAAGGTGAGCTGGAAGAAAATTTTAAGTAATTTTACCCCAGATGAGAGCTTGAATTATTCATTAAGACAATTTCAGTGACTTTGTGCAATCCATTGCCTCAGTACTTCCAATTTGCTATCACACTGTCAAAACATTATCTTAAGCTTTTTAATTTATCAGTTAGAGATGCCAACTTCCCAAATGCAGTAACATACATGATGATGACATTCTACTTTATTCAGTTCTGATGGCTCTAAGGAAAGAAATCGGTAAACAAATTAATACAATTTTAACGATCATTCTTGACTCCTTGCCAAGAGAGTCTCTGTGCAGCTCTGAAAAAGTGGCTGCACCAGCAGTGAGAAGAACTAATACAAACAGGGATTTCAAATTAAGTCAACAATACAAAAATAAGGGTGTAATTTATAGGTTTCTTTATATATACTTTTTGGATGATAATGTTGTCCCGTTCTAACTGTACTAGCATAAGCAAAACTGTACACCAATGGGTCTTAACCCTCAGGTACATCAGTGTTCTGGGTAACACACTTTCCAGTTATTAAGCCAGGAGTTCAGTTACTAAACAAGCTAAAACCTTTGTGAAATACATCTTCATTGATGTGCATAGTCACCTTTATTGAAAAAATATCCTTTGCCTATGAACTTGCAAGATGAATTTTCAATTTCCTATTTCAACAACACCACAAGCTGACTTCAGAACTATACTATCCTGCTGAAAGATGCCTCTGATCTATTCAATGCCATATGCTCTCCCAACTCCCACCTTCAGCCTCTGCCCATATTGGCTGGATTTTAAATCCTAACTGAAAAGTGACAATTCCAGATCAGGAAGACTCCCCTAGAGAAGAATAATAATCACAGTAAGAGAATGTAGAGGCAACTCTTAGGGGAGCCTGAGCATTCAAGCAAAATTTCATTCTATTACCTGGATGACATTCCTGGGTTGACAACTCTGAAGAACATGTTTCAGAGTATAAATCTTTAAGCTTCTTTAGCAAACAGCTAGTCATACATGCATACACAGAATATCAATCTTCATCCTTCACTAAGGTCTGACACAGATACAGAAATCGAACACATACATAGATGTAAGAAAAATCTGGCCGGCAGAGATGTGCATTTCTTAATTAGGCTTTATTTTTATTCCAGTAAGTGCTGACTGACAGAATTAGCCTGTTCTCAGATAGGTAAAAAGAGGCAGAGCTGGCATCAGCTGCTTCATTGCAGGCGATATGACTGACTTTGCACTTGATGGCTCTTTATGAGGTGAGCCAAAACAGAGAAGCATAATGCAACTGGCCAAGTCTTCACAGTAAGAGAAAGAATCACTTTGGCTGGAACAAGTGGCAGATGGTAGCCTGCAACTTATCTCTAGCTCTCCTTGCCTGAAGCGTACCGTGCATTTGAGCTACAGACCATTTCATCTGCACATAAAAGGAAGAGAGCGAATGTAGTATGTTCACTCATAGTTTATTACGTTTCTCCTTATTTTGAGATCTGCTGATTTGCTAGGTAGGTAAACCTAGAGACGCTGAACAACCTATACATTTGAGTGTTAGAAAGTATTTTGAGACTGCAATAACTATGACAAAAATAAGCAGAACTCTGCATCTAAAGCAATGCTTTGTTAAAGTTTCAAAAGAATGGTAGTAGGAGGGAAAAAATAAAGGTGGAGCTCAGAAAATCACCTAACATATCTTCTTTTTGACAAAAGCTTGTCCTGTATTTTCTTAAGAGACCCTCAGTCTCCTTTCATGAAATTAAACTCATCACTGCAATTAGTCCTCCAAGGTTCAACTTCTTCACAGATTCCTTCTGTAATAGACTTTAGCAAAAACACCAAAGAGAAGCATAACTCAAATTTCCTCATGACTTTCACACTGGCCAGACCCTACAGATCTTAGATTGTATTTCCCATTTCTACTGCATTCTCCCCAACTGGCTCATAGTCTTCTTGGTTAATGGTAGCTGGAACCAGATACTGTATTTCTGCAGAGACACCATTACAGAACTTCTACAATTACAGTTTCAGTCAGCTATATACCTAACGACAATTTCTTGTAATTCATGCATCCCAGCTTCGTTATGAGAATACTTTCAAAGGTTGTAATGCCCTCTTAAAAGTCAAGGTATCTATTTCCTATCCTTTGCCCATAAAATTTGTCAACCCATAGCAGGAATAAAGCAGAATGGTACAACAGGATTTTTCTTGACTAACAATTATTATAGCACATTTATCAACTCATGGATATTTAAGTGGTTTTTCTCCCCTTCAGGAACAGTGGTTATTAATCTGTCCATAACCACACCCTTTTTAACCCTATATTAAGCATATCCAGAACATTTAACCTTTTCCAGTCATCCAGAGCCTCTTTCATGTTTCACTAGTTTCAAGAAAAATGCACATTCACCTGAAATTGGTTCGGCCCACTCATTACATACGCTAGGGCAAATGCCAGCAGGACGACTGGGTCTAACACTGATTTGCTTAAACAAGCAGTTGTCCTGTCTCATCTTTAACTGAGTCTACTTGCTCCCTTTCTCTCTGTACTGACTGCCCCATTTTCTCTTGTTCTTTCATTTTCAGCTTTCTTCTCCCACCCAACTCTCCTAGAAGAAACTCTCTCACTACAAGATCAGCATGCAGGTTGAGGCTTACAGTGCTGCACAAGTCTTTTAGGCAGCCAGCCTTCAATGGAGAGACTTACAGGAGTTTGCCGGCATTTAAAAAAGGGCAATGGTTTACATTGGAATGCATGGGCTGAAGTGAGACAGTCATCTGTTTATGCCTACAGTTGGCTATAAGCCCAGGATAAGCTTTTTAGGTCAGAGTAGGCTGTTGTAACATGGGGGAGAATGAAGGGCACACCAGCAATCCAATTTCACAAATCAGTTAGCAGTTCTTTACTAACAATGGAATCGTCTCTCTTATCCGGTCAGAACAGCCACTTCTAGATTATAAGGCAGGTAGACAAGGTAGGTTTAGTGAACCTGCATTAGTTAGTACATATTTGGGAGCCAAATCCAGATTCCAAGTGTTTTAAGTGTTAACTCAGCTGTGTCTGAAGCTCTGCCTAGACAGGTCTGCTTATAGCATTTTAAAATCTCGCGATACCATTGCCACAAAGCTGTTACCCAGTCTTATTATCATCTAATCCTTGGTGTTTGAAAGGCTGGTCACAGCTTGGTAAGCCACCCACCTGACAAGATCCATTCCAAGCAAGGCTTCAGATTCAGAAGCTGGTTCTCTGGTCACGACGGCTTCATTAGCTACACAGACTCCATGCTCGTTCGCTCCCATCTCTGCCCCCCAGAGCCAGGAGGGCCTGCTCAGCACAATAGCGTGAGTCTTCGGCACCTGCTCAATCTCAATATATGTGCACTGCAGAGAGAGCAGGAAGAGAAAAACCAAACCAGTTGCAAGCACTCTATCTAATGCTGTGACTGAGGTAACACAAGACTTCTGTGTACAGACAGGGCACATTGTTTTTAAAAAAATCCATGTCTTATATATGAGCAGGGAATTTTTTAGAACATTTAACTGTCATATTTGAACCTTTACAGCCTTATATTGCAAGCGTCTGGAAAAATACATCTCTCTTGGTAGTTGCAGGCTTCAAAGAGTCAAGCTGAACACAAGGGCTAGAATCAGCAGAAAGCAGCGGCAGACAGTCTGTAATGTTGCAGTAAAGCAGCACAGATCATGTTTGTACATAGCAACAACATCAAGCCATTATACCACCCCACCTAAGCACAATCTCCAGTACGTTATTAAGTATGTAGTATAACAATGGTAACTGGATAAAGTACATCAGAAGGCTTCCCCCTCTTTCTTGCTTGCTCCCCTGCAGCTGCCCCCAAGACTGAGACTGATAGTACAAAGGGGAGTGCGGGTGGAAACCAAGACTCGAAAAGATTCAGTGGAATGCTTTGATAAGCAGTCAGAGGCAATAAAACATGGGTGTTGTTTTTCCTAAAAGCTGATGTTTCTGCTACTTTAAATGGTCTACTGTGATCAGAGTTCTGTGAATGTATTCCAAGTTAAAAATACAAAGAAAGGCTAAAGAGAAGTCACTGAAATTAAGGAAGAAAGAAATTATGTTATCCTTCAAATATATTTACCTTGCCCTTGCTCTTGGACTTAAAAAGAAGCACTGTTTTCCCAGACAGCATGGAAGAAAGGTTGAACCATCATTAGATCACTGGCTTGTACAAGCCAAAAAAATGGGGTTTACATTTTATTACTGAGGTCACATTGAGTTCTTCAAGGACCAAACTCCAAAGAATTTTCTTTTGAGGAAGCTGTGTTTTTTATGAGACACTCTTAGTGGCCAGCATTCCTGTCTTAGCATCTCCCTTGCAGAAAGTAATCTGCAACATTTTCTGGAGGAATATTTGGTTCAGAGGTACCACAGT
>JAOEHX010039983.1:62294-72552 GCA_025448015.1 Bolborhynchus lineola
GCTACAGGACTCCACATACACCCTGGATTCAGAGAGAAGCCACAGTATTGAAAATTGCCCATGATGTAGGTGCAGGTGCCTCGGCTGCAGAACATGTCAAAACCAACTGTATGTACACGAGTTTTGTCAGGCTTACAAAGCCTACACTCTTGCTTTCCTCTTCACTTTGCCTTATTAGAGCACAAGTTCTTTTGAGGCAGTGATCTCTGGATACCTGTTTTACAACACACATAGCATAGTCAAGCCCCATTGTAGCTCTAAAAGAACTACCATAAATAAGAAAAAGTCATATGGCAAGTGATAAACTTTGAAAATTTGCTCTAACTTACAGATAGCCAGAATATTTTTCCATCAAAAAGAAAAAAAAGTCCGCCTGTCTCTGGACTGTGGCTTTTTCCTCCATTAAACAAAAAAAGTTAAATTCTGAGTTTCACTTTCAGGACTTTCAAAAATCTTGTCTCTTCTCTAACTCAAGAGGTTTGAGTGAAGGGAACTAGGACTCCACAATCTGACTGTACAACAAGACAGTATTCATTTCTTCCAATGATAATCATTTCTCACAGTTTGAATTTAACAGTTCACCCTTACCTCAACTTTGCTTCCTGGATCATGATATGCGGCAGCAAAGTAGACCACCTCCTGTACTTCATCCCTTGGCCTTGCAGAGTTCTTTCCAAACACCACCAGCCCATCTTTAGAACATGGGGGGAAGGCTACAAAACAGTAACTTGGGGGAGCTGCAGCCATCCTGGAAAGGAAAAGAAGAGTAAGCAAACAAAACTAGTGTTTGCCGAATTCATAACTGCATGCATTGGAGAATTACTTAGTCTACCGTTACTTATTGTAGGTAAGAGATAATGCATTCCCTCTATCTGTCACTTGACTGTCCAATGACAATGGAAGATCAACCTATAGGAAGCTTATCTGGATTTAATTAAAAAAAAAGAAAAAAAAAACTATAGTAATTTTCAGACACTTTTCAGCCAAGGCTTGTGAAGGAATAACGAAAAGGAGAAAAGATAACTGTACCTTAATGAGCCTACTAAGCCCCCACACAAAGATACTCTGCACCGGAGCTGTTCAGGAACACATGACCTAGATGTATTCTGCTGACTCAGACAAGTGCAGAGGCACAGAATAACTTTAAATAATTTACTCTCTGTTCCCATGGAGTTTGGTATTTTAAAAAAGGAAAGAGAAAACATGTTTGAGAGATTCCTGAAGGAGGACAATGGTGTAACTGGAAACTGAACAAAGATACAACACAATTATATCAAGAACTGTCAATTTATCTACCCAGATCAGAGAAAGCCTGAAGCACTAACTGCACTTTATTTTCTCTGTGGTTTGTCTGCATTGCTGCTCTTACCTAAAGCTAAGTGATAGCCATTTATTTGTTTATGCAGGCTAATGTGAATATTCTTTAACGTGCTTACAGAGTAGCACAAATATTTTTAGATTTAAAGTGTTTCCAATGACAACTTATAAATAAAAAACTTAAACTGTTTCAGGATTACAACACTCTTGTAGGAAGTCTTGTGTGTATTGCCATATCTGCTATTTTTTCCACCATTCAGGAGAACTTCTGACACATTTAAAAACAAGTCGTTACAATTAAGATTTCCCCCCAAAAAAGCTGCTAACTTATTTGAAAGACAAAGATGGGGGGAGGGTGTGGAAAGCTGTTTTGATAATTAACTAACTCATCTTTCAAACCATTGAAATGTGACATTTTGGTTTTTGGGGGTTTTTTTTTGTTTTTTTTTTAAGCAGTACCATTTTGGCACACACTTCTCATAGGACAGCAGGTTTCCAATATTAACCCAAAGAAAGAATACCTTTTGAATTAAGTTGATAACCCATAAAGTGGTAATCGTTTGTAAAGAACATACTTAAAAAGTTTGCCTATAGATTATGAACAGATCACACAGATGCTCTACCTTGCAAAAAAAAAACTTCAAGGGAAGACAAGTGTTAAAAGTGTCCTCTACCAACACAACGTGGTGTGATGACTTGTCTAGAGAACTGACAGGACCTTTTAATTTAGGTAAGATTATATTAAAAGTTGCCCTTTGAGTAGGAAATGCATTAGGAAACAAACTAACCCCTTTTCATAAGCAGATTTTAGATCAGTGGGAAAGGACAAGCTACTATGAACTGGAATGGCTTCAGCTGATAGAATACATCCAGCAGAGGACACGTACCTCCAGACTTGCATATTGTACCACTGTCAGTATATTTGCTTTAGATAAGTGTCTTGCAGACAGACATGAAGACAAAGCCCCACTTCAATTACCACTCTTCTGAGTCATCAAAGCATTTGTGATTAAACTGAAATGCAACATGTGGAGTGTTGCCCAAGCTTCAATACTAATGAAATCACGTAGTGTTTTGTTATGAATTATTCAGAGTATGTACATTTATTTTGCTGTGTTGGCGATGTCAACATAACTGCTTTCCAGCACCCTAAGAAGTCACATCTACCTTCAGGTAAGTCATCATTTAGCGCTCTAAATTTGTCTTCTGATGCCTTGCCAGACCAGCCAAAATCCTGAATAACTTGCAGGCTTACTGTGGATCTCAGTACTCGAAAGAAATATTTAATTTGTTCTAAACACAAACTAAGCGGATTTATTTGAAATACGTAAGGCAGCTGAAAGACATTATACACCCAACAGCCTAGAGAGAAAGTTTAGAGTATTAATACTAATTTTTATTACAAGAAGTTGTAAGTAGGTTTAAAAAGATGGGAGGGAAGACTTCAGCACTGTATTACTGAACAAATTGGAAGGTATGCAAGGCAGACTTTCACATAACTACAGACTAAAGTAGGCAGGGAAAAGAATTAAAAACTTGTATCTAACATCTTACAGACTACTGAAGTCCTTCTTGGAATAAAGCAGCCTCAATTGTACTTGTGAGGATTTGTTTTATTTTTGTCCCTTAAATATACCAAAGTTACTAAACAAAAAAACAAACTGTGATTTTGGTAACACTTTTAAAGTACTAAAGTATGAGTAAGCTACACAGTAACTAGAGTTCATTTCTGCATATTTCATGGTGGGGGTGGGTATATAACAGTTAAAGACTGCAAGCCGAATGTTACAGCCTTATACTGGAAACATGACTGTCCTAAGAGTTAGTTCTGAGACCTTAAATTGCATTTCTAGAGAAGGAAGCTAACTAGCTAGCCGTCTACTACAGTTTAACTCTACTCAGTTGGCTAGGTAGCAGTTTTTCCTAGAACCTCATTTGGTTCATTGTCAATAATGTAAGGATGGCAGATTCTCAGATACACCCGCAGCTTGTTTGTTCACAAAACCAATGAACTTCATCTTCCATCACTTAACTAAAGTAGTCTGTTAGTAGCCACCTATCTAAGCAGGACATTTCTACTGGCCTACTTAACTTTCTTTCTTCCTTAGTTCAACTTCAGGTTGCCCTCATTCTCAGTTTCACACGTTTGCCATCTCTCTGCCCTCTCACAAGGTACCATCTTGACTCAATACCAAACAAGCATATTCCACCTACAAGAGGAACAGAATACTCCTCCTTCACAGTACCTCTGATAAATCAGGCTAATTTACAAAAGCACCTACTGCTAATCCCTACTCTTTCTTCACAGATTATTAGCTCCTCCAACGAAAGGCAATCCTGAAAACCTTAGAAAGCACTGGGAATAGCTGCAAATAGATTTCAAAGAACACCCACTCAACACAGTTCATTACCAAAGTGCATGTTAGCATACAGGCCTGATTTTCTCAGGCCTACATACCGGTGTGGACAAAGGTAAATCTACACTGTATGGCAACAGACCCTATATTTGCAGACCCTTACACTCATGGATGGGCCACTGCAACTTAAGAGGAACAGGGACCATACAGTCTATATACAAAACCTACATACATCCTACATATAAAAGCAGTAGAAATAGACAAACAGCAGCATGTTATGCTATGCCACAATGGAATGCTGCTGCAGTTTCACATAGTTAACAGGAACTACACTTGGCTGACCCAGAATCATTTTCCGCAAAGGTTGCAAAACCAGCTTCATGCAACAGCCACAAGCTAACACACTCCACTTGCTATCTTTTTATTTGACAAAAATGTCCTGCAGCAGGGATGCAATATTACATGTGGGTATTTTTTTTTCAGAGTCTTGTGGCCACTATGGCACTTGGTTTGTGTTCTGACACGATGAAGTTTTGTTTAACAAGCTCCTTGATTAAGATCATCTCTCACTGTGATAAATCTCATTTAGAGGCTGCCAAGCCAAAATTAATTCTATGAACAAATAACCATGACTGTCAGCGGTAAAACACATGAGCACTCGGCAACATTTTGCTCCAAACATCACCATCTGAAACAACAGATATGACAATTATGAGGCCTTTATAAACATATGTGAACATGACCATACTCCTGAAATAGGGTGAACATGGAAGTGTTATTGCCTAGTACCACCTCAAGAACACTAACCCACAGATTTTGATAGACACAAAAAACTAATCTTCCAGTTGAAAATACCAAGATCCAGAACATTTCATTTTAGAGTATTTTCCATTCGACAATATGAGGATCTTACAAATGCCAACATGTATTAAGACAGGTCATAAAATCTAATTAGAACAAATTGCACTGTTAGGGTCAAAATTTGTCTTCAACTAGGCTTCTTGAGTGGTTAACAAGGAAAAAAAAATGTTATTCTTTAAGTCTGTACATACAGGTTGTCACATAATCTAATTAAAGCTTCATTTAGAGGTCATTTTTCAGTTACAAAAAAAGGAATAGGCAAATAGTTCTGTTATAGCAAGAGGCAGGGAAGAAAATTGCAGTATCCCACCCTCCCCTGAAGAACACAGCTGTCAGAGATGGAAGCCACACTCCTAGGAGAGCAGGGATGGGCACAAATTATTTTGCATGTTTTGGAATCTTCCCCCCACCAGCCAAACCCTGGAAAACTTATATAACTGTGTATCCACAGCAAAGCACTCTGAGCTGAGCAAGTTAGAGACCAGACTGAAAAGAGGAAGATTTTCATACTAACTTGCTCAAGACTTTTTTGTTTTTCTGGGTGGGTTTTTTCTCAGAATAACATTATGTACTGCTTCTCCCAAAGCTGCAATTTGGTACTGAAATAATCTTCAATAAGGTTTAAGAATTTCCCTGCTAAAATAAAATCTCAGAAAAGTAACTTCATCCTCCCATATCAAATAGATGTCCTCTTTTCAATCCACCTAATTTTCCTTGTTTGCCAAAACACCCCGAAGACATTAAGCACAAAGTAGATACTAGTATTATGAAGTTACAAAGTATGTGAAAACTGGCTTGCCAAAGGTAGCTTTTATAGTTGCTGTATCTTACTTATAGTGTTGATTTTTTTTATAATATTAGGTTTTGAAGCTCCTCTACCAACTTACCATTCAAGCAATTCCAAAGCTTATTTCTAAACCAGTACAACTGGTTTTGCCAACAGCAAGTTATTTTCTTTTCTTTCAATTGGAAAAGAATACAATAGGCTTAAAATGAAAATGGAGGACTCACTAGGAAGCACTGGGCAATACAAAGGATTAGTGTGAGAAAACAGGATCAAAAAAAAAGTGTCCTGAAACCTTATTTATGCTTATTGAGCTGAACCAGTATTTACTCTGCACACTTTTTTAATTACTTTTAATTTAATGAGCTGTGACTTTATCTAAGGAAAAGCTAAAGATGCCCCTAACATCACATATAAAACCCCTTTGCTTTTAATACAAGTTAGGTTAGCTAGGGCTTCTGAAATGCTAATTAAGATTTACGCCAAATAAAAATTTCTGAAGTGGCTATTCCTACAGGTAGAGCTACTCCTTTCCTAACAAGGCATCATTTAGGTCAGGTTAAGTGATGCACAAGTACAGTTCTGCCCTTAATACACCATGCAGATTTTTTTTTCTACACCAATATAGTCTCTTGCCTAAGAATTTAAAAATATCCAGTCACTATCACATGGAGAAATACCAGATCAGTAAAAGATATTACATGAGAAGTCGGCTACCACCATTACAGCTCATCTTCACAAGAAATCAAAACAACACTCAAGCAGATAACAAGGAAGAAAAATTCAGTGAGCCCAAGCAGTCAGCAGTGACAACAGAAAAGTACTCACCTCATGTTACTATGCACAGAATTTAACTGTGAAATCTGCCTTGCATTGATATGATTTGACTCAGAAGATGGCAAAACTTCAGATTGATCAAGCCAAACCTTCACCTAGGAGCACAAGTGCTGCATTCATTACTCAGCATAGCTAAGCTAGCAAATTTTCCAGCATGGATGGAACCAGGAACACTACACCTTGCTTTCATTTAGCTTAGTGAGGTACCTGCACAGACCTATCACAAAACCTCATCTTCTAAACATTTTCAAAGTTTGATTTCAAGACGTTTTGGCATAACAGTTGAGCTTTCTGGAGTGCAGACATAACCAAAGTAGCTATTGCCAATGCTGGCAATAATCAACATCATGTTTTCAAGACAGCGCAGGTCTTTTAAGAGACCACAAAAACAAGGGTGGAAGGGTTAATGCTGGAGTTTCATCTCAGACCTTCATAGCAGCTTGGTCTGATCATACAGCCTATTTTTTCCACTCTCCTACAGTTGCTTTAAATTAAAGCTGCTCTGGAGCAGGTGCTTTATATACTAGAAATACACAGGGTGCCAAACTTGGTGAGTTCTGAGTATAATTTTGGTGATTGACAGCATTTTCTTTAACATTTATATTGTATAAAAGATATGAGCTGCTTTAGAAGTCTAGAAGCACGTTAAACCTTTTACAAAGACATTCTGTGGACTAAAGAATGACTTCATTATATTTTGGGCTTCTATAAAACAGAAACCCAGCTGTGCTAATGCTTCTGAATTATTTCAGCAGTGTTTACAGACCTGTTTTCATTGCTACCAAAAGGTGACACAACTTGCAAGAAACATGTACAATGAAAAACTGAGAGGCAGCATCTGAACAAGGGCCCTCAGATTTGGATCAAGACATTAAGAGGGGAAGAATATACCGAACAGGCCACACATTATTTATTCTTAATTCTTCCATATTTTTAACAGGCTGGCAGAATAAAGGTCAGTTAGAACTGTGAAAACTTTGCTCAGGGTTCAGTTCTTCATTCTGAACCCGTTTTAGCTTTTAAATTAAGCTGTGCCTGAGACAGCTTATATTTCCATTTGCAAATCAAGCCTAGTGTCTTATGCACACACACATGTGATCTCTGCATCCTGCAGAAAAGCAATGCTTCCAAAAAGAGAAATGAAAAACAAAATTCATTCAGCTGCAGGCAGAGAACAAAGACAGCAAACTGAAAGGCACAATAATAATACTGTTTCCATCTCAGGAAACATTGAAAGGTTATTTTTTTAATTGACAATTTGGTCAGCTTTAATGCATGACTTATCAAGACAGAGGAAAGTTGCATTTATAAAGAAACTAGAAAGCAGAGACCGTTCCTGAATATAAAGCACAAAACCACGCTAGATCTCCATGCCCCTACGGTTTGGACATTTCATTATTAGACCTTAGTCAAACTGTTTGACTCATTCCTTACCACCAACAGACAATACCAATTTATGACTTGAAGGTGCCACTGTCAACTTTGACAGTGTCTTGTCTCTCTAAACTGTGTCTGAGAAGATACCCGAGAACAGTTATCAGCAGCTGAAACTTAGCACACTCAATATTTCCCTGTCCCATTCCTCCCTCTCACCCCCATTATCAACTGAAAATTTCTGAAGAATTTGCTCAAAATGAATAACATCTCAAGCTTCTACTCAGAGATTTGAAATGGCCCTTTTCCCCACTAAGTTTACTTTAATTTTTGAATTACAAGACATAGCAATTCCCTACAACAGCGTAAAATCAAGTTGAGCTTCAAAGCTTCCCTAAGCAGTACACTCCCTTCAGTGATTTAACTGAGCAAATGCATAATAGGCCTGTAAGGAACTGAAAATATTACTCTTGCTGCATGTGGGAAAATTTGTAATATTCCTGGCAACAGCTGCCAGATATCTTAAGACCATCTAACAAATTAGATATCGGCTATCAAATGAGCATGCTAAAACTCTTCAGCATTTAAAGTCCCAAAAAATGGTAATATTTCAGCTGTTATAAAAGTTTACAGTCCTTTGACCAACAAGTTCTATTTTAATACACCCTTACCCAACCTTTCAAAGTAGGCAGCTTTCAAAAAAAAGACAGATTATTTTTTGCCTCAAGAAATCTGAATTGTGTTAATGAAAACAGCTCTATTTAGAAACAAATCAGGGTCAGTCACCCAGAAGACAACAGATTTTAAGTCTCATTTCCATCACAGGCTGCACGTACAGGCAAAATTCATTACTTATACAGACCTTTTACTGAGTGGATGTCAGTGCACTTAATTAAGTCTCCAAGCAGCCACAGAACTCTGTTCCTTTTGTAGCCACTACTCCAGCCTACAGCCTAAGGTCATATCTGTAAAGCTCTCCATTTCATAGAGAAGCACATGCTTTTCTGCTTCTGACACTGGTGCAGAGCTCCTGGCATCTAAAGCATCTCTGTACAACACACAACTTCATAATGGTAAGTCGCTAAGTGCTGCGTAACACTTAGCCACGTAGCTTTCCTCTTTGTAAAGAGCCAGCATAACCCAATTTTGTGCTTTAGCTAGGCCTTCATCACTGCACATAAGAGACTGTCCACCTCCACGCACAGCTGGCTAATGCACACTGACTGGTAGTCATTTCAAATTAGCAACATCGTTATGCTAACAAAGGGTAAAATAAAAAGCAAAGTACCTTGCTGGAAGTCTCAGTTTAGTTTAAAAGACAGCCTAAAACAAAGGCAAGTGTTGCAATAGTTTGCAAATATTAGGATATAATGAAATACACTGGCAGAAACCAGCCATTTGGGTATCTTACAGAGAGGCAGTAGACACAGCAATTCTGTGCAACTTCCCAATCTGCTGAACTTAACACAAAGAGAAGGCCAACACACCACAGAGACAACGTCCAGCTTCACAACTCCTCAAGTCCACAATAAGCACAGAAATTCTTACTGGAATCTTCTAGGATAAACTAGCACACTTTCCCATATGCAAGCTGCATAAAGCATTCATGGCTGATGACTTTTGAAGGAGAGGTGGAGAGCCAAATTCAGTAGCCTTTACCAAAACCACCAAAGTTAGCAAGAGTAAATAAACAGAGCTTAAGCCATGCACAACTTTGAGGAAAAAAAGTTGAAAATTTCCTCAAAAAAATTTCCAAAGTTACCATAAAAATCTCAAACTCTAAGCATCAGAAATATTTCTCTGGGGAGGACCAAACCTACTCACATCAATAAAGGATGTCCATCCTTTATCTCAGTATAACACCTGCGGGTCCAGACTGTGTGAGCTCTGGATTTTAAACTACTTGGAAAGGTTCACAGCACTATGAATGGCATTAAGTCAATTCAGTCCTGATTCATCCCAAACCAGTGAAAGTGCTGCGTCCACAGAGGTCTATTTCCTAAATATTTACTATTCAGGATTCCAGATTTCTCTCCCTTTGTCTGGAGGGTTTGGGGAGCATATTATAAACAAACCAACAAGCTTAGAAGTGGTTCAAATCCCCATTTCTAATTCTAAACAGCTTTTAGACCAACAGTTGAAACAGTAATAGTCCACAGCCAAATGAAACAGATACTCCACTTCTCACAAGTTCATGTATTTATTACCTTCTACACTACTGAGAAATTTAACATACACCTGTAATTTGCACCACAGAATTTAACAGGTGCATTGCAGCACAACCACTTCTCTGGGATTATTAAAGTTTCACATCTCAAGGGCATGGATGGCTTTGCCCTGTTTTAAGGACTTTTTTCATAGGGATAGATTTCCACGTATGTGCACGTGTAGAATGAGGCCCTGAAGAAGCTGTCTTCTGGCTGAGATATCAGCTTAATATGATTTTCCACCCCTCTAATTATCACCACTGGAAACAATTTTTGTATTTTAAGGCAGGTTAACCATAGTCTCTAGTGTTATTACAGTAGCACGAATAGAGATCTTCGTTTTGTACACTCCTGCAGGAAGGCATGTCTACTCCTCGGCAGCATGAAACCATCACGTACCCACCTAAGCATAACGGTATGCTTAGAAACGCACGTGAAGGCATCTAGATTTCAAGATGACTACACGAAAAGACACCTTCAAGATAAAGACGGGGGGCGCAGCCGGTGCCAGCCCCAACACC
>JAOEHX010039984.1:0-26711 GCA_025448015.1 Bolborhynchus lineola
GTTCCAGCAGTTCCATGTCCTTTTTATGTTGAGGACACCAGAACTGCACACAATACTCCAAGTGAGGTCTCACAAGAACAGAGAAGAGGGGCAGAGAACAGAAGCTACTAAGCGTAACAGGAGGGTTTCTAAACATATTCATGAGCACTGCTAACAATCAGAAAACAGTCCAAGGACTCCAACAACTTGCTTTGCATTAATTAATCCATCCACTCTCTTCTTACAGGAAAAGCAGGAAAAGCAGGATAAATCACAGGTGCTACACTTCTGAAACTGATAAAAATGCAAGAGACATGCGCACAAGTTATTTTTGCCTACAGTGCAGTAGCTTACTGTTAGATTCACTTACAAAGGGACATTACTTTCTATATCAAAATTTACACAAAACTGAAGCCAATTTCAGCCAGCAGTAGACAGCTTACCTGCATTCATGTATCTGGCTCAGCAGCAGGGACATATTCTTCTCTGAAGTCCTCAGGGCATTCTGTGCACTGGTCTCCATCTGTTTGTACCGGGACTAGCCATAGGATGCAATGTTATGGATGAGCAATGGCTCCAGCAGAAACCTAGAAATCTAGTTTGCAAAACTTTTCCCTGGAACACAAATCACTCCATTGCTTAGCAGAAACCACCTTAAATCAAATCTAAACTGAAGTGTGATGACACATAGGCAGGGTACTGCAAATATAAACTGGTTTCATTCAGCCACACTAGTAAGACCAATAAGCCTCTGTGTAACCCATGCAACTTCAGGTGCATTCAAAACTTTTAAACACAAGGAGACTTTATGATGAATCGGATACTGTCCCCTCAAATTTGATTTAATGTCCACATTACTTGCTAGAACTAAATCAACAGTAGCAATAACTTCTACTGCATCTTAAGTACATCTATACAGTTGAGTGAACCAAGAATAAAGCTTATATACTACCAGTTGCGCAACCAACACCTCTAAGTATTATTAACCTCAAAGATACAAACGTGTTCTTACGGACCTACACATCTTTCCGGCAATAGGTGCAGCCTGTATTGTTTTGGTTTTTATTATGAAAAATTTACATAGTTTTCATCATAGTAAAACTGCTCTGTGCTCCAAAAGGGAGTTTTTGTACTTTTGTTAGGTGCCTATGAGGACAACAATGTAGGTATGAGCTCCAATGTAGGCAACATTGCCACTGCCCTGGGTTACCTTTTTAAAAGTTTTGTTTCCTTCCCTCTGAAGAATATACTTGAAATGCTTAACCAAATTTGGTGTTCTAACATACAAATGAGATAAAGGAAAAAAAAATTAATTAAAACTTCCTTTGCACCTTTTCTGTAATACTTCCCAGAAGTATTCTGTAAAACCTGTATAACTCCAAGATCTCCAGGTTAACAGACACTACAGCCAAAACCCTGCTCCTGGGCACAAAACATAGACACGATATTTGAATCAACTCCCTTTGTGATATAAAGGTAATGTCACATACTATGAGAAAATGCCACACATGGACCATGTTAAGAGACATTACCAAGAACAATTTCTTTAGTTGGCCGATAAAGCTTTCAAATGCAGTAATCACCCCTGAATCACTGAAGTCTTCATGTAGCATATCAGAAGAAAATACATCATCCACATTATCATCCATTTCCTGACCTAAAAGAGAGTGCATGCAGTTAGCACCACACAGGAGGGCTTATTGGAATATAAACCCTCCTGCTACTGATGGGTTTATCATTCACATGAATGACAACATTTGTTACAGAGCTGGAATTCAAGTCTTGTTCTTCTAGAGCTCACAAGCAAGAAGGAAACTAGCCCAAAAAATGCATTGACAAAGACCTGTTAGAAAGCAGCATATAAGAGGAAGCACAAAACTAACCAAAGAACAACAAATGTACTAAAAACAAGGCAAAAAGCACAGCACAAGAGAAGGAAAAAAAAAAAAGTCAGGCCACTGCTTTTGTGTCTTCTGTTTGTTTGTTGCATTCTGTTCAGTGTTTCTAGCATTTTGCAAATACTTTGCTCATTATCTGCATGCATTTTTTAGGTTTTTTTTCTTTTTTAGGGTAGATTTTTTGGTGGTTTTTGTTGTTTTGGGGTTTTTTTTGGTAGTTTTGTTTTTTAATAACTCTGGGCAATCATATTCAGGACGACTAGAAAAGTGCAGACATTGTAAAGTGGCTTCCCTAGTTGACTGTGGTTAGGGAACCCAAATTACCTTTCACACCTCTCTGTATATGTGGTGTCCAATTTCAGTGCCACAATACCTTCTGAGAATATAGCCTACCCTACAGACACCTCTCTTCAGGCTACCACATGACTATGATTTCTACCATCAATAAAGAAAAGCTAAGAGCATTTAAACTCTTCATCTTAATTGCCAACCTGACTTTACCTGTCTGGATCTCCACTTCTTTCTCTACTGAATCAACAAGTTTCCTTGACTTATAGGAATTGTCAGTGGACAAATGACTTCTTTCCCAACTGGAAAATTTAAGCTTTTTTGTAGCTGTACCACTTATTATATCTAGAAAGAGAACAGAAGATGATTCAGAAAAGACCTGTTCTTTTGCATGAGGTATGTGGCTGTATCTACCAGCTATTCAAGAAGAAACCACAACTATAATTATCAATGCTGCAGAGAAGCGGGCAACTTCATTTCAGGGTCTGGCATCACTCTTACAGGACTTTATCAGCAAGCCCCTTCCTCCACAAAAGCAGGAAACTAGACTGCCTAATGCTATGCGTGCAACTGGAATGCTACCATGCCTCCATCCTAAAGACAATTTCATTTCTTGACCCATTAATCGTAAACCTTCTTGTCCATCTTCTTCCCATTCTCTTTTCCAATCCAAGCTCATAATCTCTTTATGCTCATTTGTTCCTAAGATAATTTTAGCTACCTCAAAAAACCCCAAAGAGAACTACAAATAAAAACCCCAACAACAACAAAACAACCCACAACAAATATACAAGAGAGAGAAAAGCTAATCACACTTATAACAACTGCCTTCTCTGCAGCTTCCCTGAAATTGTTGTGCAATTGCTTTTGACACAGAAAAATCCTTAAAAACATGGCGAAGGAGGCTGCAGTGCATATTTTAAAGAAAACTTTGGAGAAAAGAAAAAAAATCACCCTTTTGTCTCACTCTTCACTTCACTGAGCTTGGTGAAGTGTTTGTGTTTGACCAACCATCTCTCTGGAGCTTCCACAGGGAAAAAAGCAGAAAGATGATGGAACCCAGGACAAGAGGGACAATTTGAGCATGAGGAGCATGCTGCAGTAGCTTTAGGGTCCACAGAGCAAGAGTTCAAATGCAGTCACAGGCTACACCCAGAATTTCTGAATATAACCCTACTTATGCTTTTACATGGTATCAGCTCCCCTCCAATTGTAAGACCGTATAGTAAAAACTGATGAAATTTAAGTCCTCATCATTTACATTCCTCCAAAATTAAGTAGATATGTTGGTGCACTGAAGGTATATTCTTCAAATGCTGGACAGGTAAGAGGCATATTTGAAACACAAACATAGCCAATTCATAAGATATTGGATGCTTTTATCCAAGATCAAAGCTTCAGTGACTTGGTTCATAGCCACAACTAAACCTCTCAGAATTGCATCATCATGAACAATATTAGAATGAAAACAGCTGCTTGACTTTGATGAAGTTCAGTTGTTTCCAGTCACAGACTGTGCTGCAGTTAGTTTGTGCAAGTTCAGTTTCATTTTTAAAAAGCCCCTAAATGCCACTTATCTAAAAAAAGCTACAATCATAATAAGCATCAGTACAAGTCATCACTTACCAAGTACTCCATTAGTAGTCCACATCTATATTCTTAGGTATTTAAAAATAAGGTCATCAGCTTTCAGGGATGCTTGTCTCTTAAAGTTGCAGGACACTTTCAAGTCATTAAAAATAAGGTTTTGTGTGTCTCTTGGGTCTCTTTGTAAATCCACAGTTCTTAACAGCTATGAGTTTCCTTGTATAGTATAATAGCCATACTATGAGTTTCCCTGATCAAGGCCAGGATTTAAGAGTTAGTAATAAATGCAATAACATATGTAAAAGCATCTTACCATAGTCTACCACGATATATATAGAACAGAGAAGCAGAAGGTATTTCTTCTGCAAAAAGTACCTCAAAAAACTCAGTTGTTATTTGTCTTTTTAAGAGAATGACAACTTTGGCAACATCCATTTCTACTTCTAAAGAACTCTTCCAAGTTACTGAGATTAACCAACCTGAGTCCTTCCGCTTAAAACTTTCTTCTTCTCTTGACAACTCACCAGATGCATTGTGAAACTTCTAAGGACAGAAGGAAAACAAAATAAGGAGATATCCACCCTGCACTGTGGACAAACTCTCAGGGACTTGTCCACTTACAGGAAGAAAAGTGACCTGAAGCACTGGTTTTAGAGAAGTAGCCTGACAGCAGATTAGATAGAGTTTAAGTGCTGCATACTGCACCTGTGTGGCATTCTCCTCATCACTGGAGTAGCTCTTGGCAGATGCATCAAGTAGTAGCTGTCGCCCTTCATAATCCTCTGAGAGGCTTTCATCTGCACAAGAGATCAGCCAAGCAACACAGGCAATAGAGATCAAATCCTCTATTGACTGGAAACTTCAATCTAATGACATACGTAGAAAAAAAAAAAAAAAAAAAAAAAAAGAAACTTCCAGCCTCTCCTTTTTCTCTTCACACAGGGAAGAGGCAGTGGCTCAAACTCAGTCCCAAATGCTGGTTTATTTCTGGCTGCCAACTAAGTTCATTCCTTCACCTTTCATTAGTCCCATGTAGCTTGTTAGCCACTGCTCTCCCTGCTCAAGTAACTATCTAGTAAGAATACCCAGCCCTCATAACCATTACAAGAAATATCACAAGGCAGAGTGCTTATGAAGAAAATATGAAAAGAGCTAAATTGAGAAACAAACTTAAAAAAAAAAAAACAAAAACACAAAGTACATACCCACACATATAAAAACAACTTTTCTAATGCATTGAAGGTTAAAAAGAAATACCATCAAGATCCACTGTAGGCACATCTCTATTGGAGCTGGGTGCACTTTTTTTCCTTAGCAACTCCCTTTGAGTTCTTCTCCCTGATGCCCCCTGATAAACCAAAAGTTAGTCTAAGCATGAACTTTGTTTAAACATTATTACGAAGTAGTGGGTTGGGTTTCGCTTTGCTGGGAATGATTTTGTTTGGTTTATTTTTTGAATGCACTAAGAACAGAGATTAAAGTTTAGATATGCCTTACATACTGATAGCTCTCCAACTGTAAAGAATATCTCTGCCCTGAAGTTCAACGCATGTGTAAGTTCTCCCTTTAGCTGTTAGAGTTACATAGTGGAATGAAAGCATTTTAGTCAAAGGAGAAAAGAAAAGGATTCCAGGGGAAAATAAAAGCTTCTAATGCAACTACCAGTTCTGGAGGGTTTTTTCCAAAACTTTCTCTGTTTATGTGGTGACCTTTCCAAAACATCTGATATACAGCACTTAGCAGCTGGGCCCTGGAAAAGTCTTGTTAAATTGTATTTTGATTTGCTTGATGTATGTCTGGTCCACTAAGTCCTCCATCAGTGTGATCCCTAGTTAGTTTTCCCAGAGCTGTATCTGGAAGTGAAGAAGGACAGTGCATGAACCAGGGCTCAGGATGAGCATAAGACTTGGAATAAAAGCCCTAAAAATTACCAGCAAAATACAGAGTTGAATGTGAGCTTTGCCAAGGCACCACAGAGAATGGGACAGAGGATAGCAAGGGGACAAAACCTGGTCAAGTCCAACACAGATTTCTGCAGGTGTTTGGACAGGCAGATCTAGCTCTTGGTGGGGCCCTAGAGCCAAATTTGCTCCTGTAAAGCAATACTTGCGTCACCCAAGGCAAGTATCACCCACCCAAAGCAACTCCTGCCCAATTTCCCATCTGCCAAAAGTAAATATTGTCATTTCAGAACAACAGGCTTCGGCCTCACACACAGTTCTTTCTATGAAGTTTCCCATATTTTCTTAAGACCTTTTTTCCCCCCCACTGCTTAACAGATCAGAGTCTCAGCAATACTTTGCAGACTAATTTGTCCATCATAACATTTGAAAAAATAGATAACACCAGTTTATTAATTCCCACTTATTTGTGCATGTCTTACACATCATATTTTTAAATCTGAGACACCTAAGGATGACACTTCCTTACCTTCTTTGTCCGGTGGTCACTGCCGCTGCTTGCGGAAGACACTGGAAGCACTGCAAGAAGAAAAGCTTGCCCAATTACTGATGATGCAATTTTGTGCCTTGCCCAGTTCAGTTTTCCATTATAGCTAACTCAGTTTTGAGTTTGGTTCCCTAACCATTTACAAGAGAAAACTGAATAACATTTAGGTTAATTTTGAAATAAAACCCTTTCTAACAAATTAAGATGCAATTATGCATATGTACACAACTCACTGCATCCAGAGCAGTTGCCAAAAGAGGCACAGGCTCAGCCGCTCCTCTGATGGTTCCCATGTCCCATCCAGGGAACATGGACTGGCACTGGAGAGAGAACAACTCCCACAGAAACAGGCAGAAACACATAAAACATAATTTCACCTTCAAGTTTCTTTAGCTTTTTCATCCCTACAGAAACCAACTACTTGAACAAGGCTCATCCGCAATGAGAGGGGCAAAGACATTCCAACTTTTGGCACAATCTAGTTTGAATTTGGAGGTTGCAGCACGCAAAGAGGCATGGAGCATGGCCACAGGGGTGGTTCAGTGTTGTTTAGAACAGAAGCAGAGAATGCTAGAGCAGAGAACGCTAGAGATCAACACATGTAATTCTGGAAGTCATTTGGAGGACAGCTGGCCTATCAGTGCATAAAAGGGGGGAGCATAGTGCTATAGTCTGCAAACTGCGTGGTTTTTCAAGGCTTATTGCCCAAGTCAGTTGTATTTCTGGAAAGACAAGGAGTGGAGGATGTATACCAGCTCCAGAGAGATCTTCCTCCTCTTGCCTTCAAGAGCATCAACACAGCCAGCAGCTCAGCATCCATGGCTTCAGCCCCATTACTCAGAAGGATTGCACCCACACAGACATTAAGGTGCTCAATTTCCACCTGTACTTGTGAACCCCACTCCAGGAAGCGAGTTCTTCAAGAACCCAGCTCTCCAAGCACAAGGGTGCACAATGCTCCTCCTCCAAAGGGCACTCCCCACTGCAGGCCTCAAGCCTGCTCTTTCCCTCTTGGATCAGAACTTGGCTGAATCCTCCTTTCTCAAACCATCACCAATCATTTTTTTACCAGTACATCATGCACAGTCAGATATCAACAGGGGACCAAGCTTACCTTTTAATTTACTTCTCACCCGAGACCTTTTTCGGGTATAGTCATGAAGTTTTGGCAGCGACTGCTTCTGAAAGTCAAGAATCCAGCTTTTTTCACTCTGACCAGTGCTTGTATTTTCATTGTTGCTTTCAGAGAAAAGATGTTTCCTGTAACTGGACTAAAGACACTATTAAAAGTAAGCCCTGCATAGTCAATTCCCTCCATTCACCCAGAAGCATCTTCTGTCTTCATCTCTTGCATCTAAATAGGAGAGCTCTTGCAAGGAGGAAAGCCTCAGCATGCCTGAGCTGCATCCAAGAGCACAGAAGGGAAAAATGAACATTCAACTCTTTGGTCTGGCTGTCCTAGTGCACCAAGAGCACTGCTTTCAGTAGCAGCAAGTGGACTACTTTAAGGCTACCAGGCTCACATTACTCCTCCCTCTGCATTGGGTAAGCTTTAAGCTTCAGCCTCTTTAAAGGCACTAACAAATCCATACAAGTGGATACACACAGCAGCCAAGGGCTCTAGGGATGAAAAAGCACAGACAACCTACCTGCCTTCTCTCAAGCTTGTTTGGTTCCTCACTCTTATTTCCTATTTCATAACTCCTGCCAAGTAACCCATAAACATAAAAATTAGAGTAGCACACACTGCACTAGCATGTCACAGAAGTGCAGAAAGGACACAGCAGAACAGTAATAGCCGGGGTCTCCATAACAGATCATCAGGAGAACCAAACTGTTAATATGCAGTCATTAGTCAAGTTTCTCTTTTTTGGTTGACTTCTGAAAATAGCAATCCAGGGATACTTGGAAATTAACATCTTTTAAAAGAAAAAAATAGGCTATATACTTACAGATAGCAAGTCCCTGGCAGCTTGGTATAACATAGATGCTGTGGCAGCTAAGCAAAGAACTATTTTATTAGAAACATTACACAGTCTTTTTGCTCTCAACTTAAAGCAGCTTAGTTAACACAATGAACTCTTCACTCACAGAGCAAAATGCTAATAAACACTGCATACATAACCCTGTACCTCTGACTTTGTGAGGAAATATTCTGGCCAAGAATCTTTTCTTTAGCTTCAGCAACCTAAAAGAAAAACAGGTATTTGTCTTAAAGTCCAATTACCCCATTAAACAATCTACAAAATTAACTTATATCACAAACAGAGCAATAACTCCACTATAGCATGCCCTAAGCACGGCACACAGTAGGGGACCAGCTTTGGACCCTGCTGCTGGGAGACAGGCCAGGGTACCATGGAGCAGAGTTTTATGCTGACACCCAGTGGCAGTAGCAAGGTTTGGATAGTGTCCAGTTTACAACAGAAATAAGGGATGTCCCATTCAGCACCCATTGCCCCTGCATTAGCAGGCAGCAGTGACAATCCCTGCACCAGAGAAAAGGCTGAAGCAAGTTTTATGCTTCCTCAGAAAATCCTCATTCGTCAAAACTTCAAAGAGGGCAGAGGGACAAATTTTCAATTGATTTTTTATCAAGTCCGCAAATACAAGTGAAGCAGAATTTCCAACAAAAGTTTTGTGAGGACAGCCTTTAACCAGGGGCTCCTAACATGCAAAGCATGGTTTGAAACAGATTTCAGTCTTTTCTGGTTCAGCTGAAGAATGAAAAGCAAAGGACGCTCAGCAATTTGTTTTCAACGTTCGGTAAAAGGCAAACAGTTCGGCCTTCAACTGCAAACATGTCCCATGGTCTTAAGTCAAGCAACAGCTCAAATTCCTGTTGCAGTTGGCTTTACCATGCATTATCCACCACAAAATGCAAACAGTGATGAGCATTCTCCCCAACCCCCCACAAAAAAAACCAAAACAAACAAAAAAAAAAAAAAGCTTATTCCATGTCTAGCACCATACAGAAAAAGCAAGAACTTCAGATTCCCACTTGTCCGGTTTGCTATGACAGCACATCCACCCTTCCTGCATTTCTGCAGTAAAAGACATTCCCTGTTTCAAATTACTAATTTGATTTAAATTAAATTTCAAATTACTAATTTGCTGAGCTGGGACCTTAATGCATCTCTTGACAGTTTGTCTCAACTTTACCTTTGCATGACTTGCAGAGTCTGAATTTTCAAAGTCATAAATTTCCTTCCTGCAAGAAAACATACATGTGACAGTGACATACATGCAATCACGAAGAGTCAATCTATAGACCTTCACTAAGAATATGGGGGGATAACAGGGTTTGGGTTTGCTCCCCTCCACTATGAACCGTTACACAGTAGGTACTCCAACACCTCATATGCCTAAAAATGCTTCTAAAAAAAGCCCTAAACAGAAACCAGCTTGTTCCTTTCCTACTTAGTCTCTATTATTGCCTGTCTTGATTCTCACTCTTTCGATAGTAATTTCAGAGAAATATTCAGGAGATACAAGTTAACCTATTCCCATTATATCATGGACACTTTGTTCCCACATCACCAATAACAATATGTGGTAGGAAGAAATAATGATGGGAAGGAGAATTTCAGAAGCATCTAAGAGGAAAAAAAAAAAAAACAAAAAAACAAAAAAACAAAACATTTAATCGTCTTTTGAAGTCAAACATTTAATGTTTGTTCTCTAATCACTCCTCTTCACGGGTCGAGATTTCACTTCTTCCAACATTTAACTGTACTTTAACTCAACTTTTTCTTTATCCAAACTGTAACTACTTAAAAAAACCTAGAATTATTGCTCAACATACAGTACACCTTTGCCTCCTTACTAGTGAAGCTTCTTACCAGTTAAGGGGCAGGAAGACTAAAGGACTGAACTCGTTCGGCAAGTTTCCTAAAGAAACGCTCACTTTTTCAGATTAAACACTAGAGGGAGTGGAACAACTAAATCAAGAAGCTCTCCACCTCTAACTTCTATACCCTTGCTCCTGTTTTACAAACCCATATTTGCTGCGGCAAATTATTTGGTCTTAAAACTCAACCTGTAGTAACGATCACGTCCTGCAGCAAATTTACCCATTCTTATCTACGATCAATAAAAAAATTAATCTAAACCTTTGGTTGTTTTTTTTTTTTTTTTAAGCTAACAGTCAATAGGCTGAAGCAAGACACCCAAGGAAACTGCAGAACAGCCAGAACTGCAGCAGAGATCCTTATGTACAATTCATTTTCTCTCCTGCCCAGCACAATACATTAACTTGCACACTGCACTTGGCAGAGAGCGCAGGAGGAAGGTGAAACAAGACAGACTGCAAACTGCGTGCTGCACTCAAACCCTTGTGTGCTTCTGCCTGCAGTGGCACTAACTTTGAACATCAGAAGACCAATATATGGTGTGAGGGAAGGGGACAACTGGAGAAGGAGACCATTCTGAAACTGTGGGACACACAATTCCAAAGAACCAGCACAATATCTGAAAAAGCCCAGGTATTTGTAAAGGAAGCTGCCACTCAAATTCACTCACTAGAGGATGGGAGGATTACATTTGGGAGACAAAAAATGGAAAAGCCAACATGACATAGTATTACAGACATGAGGGCATTTTTTGGCTGAATAGAATTAGCTTCTGAACATTTAATTGCTTTTGGGACCCAAAGGTTCCCCCTAAGGTAAGTTACAACCATTTGTAGCCTCCTGCTTTTCCTGCTGTCTGTTCTGTTCAGACAGCACACACCATGGGCGCACCCTCCCCACATTAGCACTAGAAATGGTCTAAAATCACCTGGTATACCAGCCCCTGCACAGGCACAGGACTCTTGTGTCATACCTGCCTTCAGCCCTCTGCTTGGCCAAACTCTTTTTGCTGTTTCCTTTTTCCCAAGTAGCATCATTCTGAGAAGAGAGTGGCAGAACCTAAAACCACAAAGCACAAAGTCACACATTTGTATCCTGGAGCCTGCTAAAAGCAGAAGTCAGGCACGCCTGAAAACTTCATTCCTCCTACTACAGCTGTACAGGAGCAACTGTTTCCCACAGTTATCAGTAAGCATAGGACTCACAGAGTTGAAACTGGGGCACCAAGAGGGTGAGGATACAGAAAGAAGTAATTCAAAAGCTTTGAATTCATTGTGCAGTGGGCAAATGTCACAAAACCTTTGGACTGTCAGTTAAAGTAGTAATAAGAAGAAAATCTAAAACTAGTATCTAGAATTGTAAACCCAAGAACAAATCTAAAATCTTTTTTCTTATTAAGAAAACTAAGTACCTACTTAAGCTAAGTATTTACTTCAAAGTAAAACTATCACTTTGGGAATTTCTCTTGTGCATTACTTTGATTTGTACACCTGGACAAATCAATATAAATTTCAAAGTACTTGATTTGTCAAAAGAAATGCAACTACAGATAACTCTGTTACTTGTTAACTTGTCCTGCTGGCAAGCTCCTACACCAGGAGCACAAAACCAGATATTGCATGGTCAGGCCGTTAGAGCTCAGATATAAAACTAAATAAATATGCCTACAGACTTCCAAAACTTGTTTTCTGAAGGAAAGCAAACCTCTGGTTTTACAGACCATGCATAAGCCTTGGTACATGCGGGTTTGTACCACAAAGGGCCAGGATGGTTTGCTCCTGAGCACAGGCACATATACAATATTCAGAATATATATACACCAGCATCAGGTGGTATATACACTGAATAAACTCATCTGAGCTTGACTTACTTGGTTGGACCACACTAGAAAGACGTTGGCAGCTGCTGCCTCTGTGGCTCACTCCTGGTGCTGAATGGCACATAACACCAGGTATGACACCACACGAGCTCAGAACACTGCTCAAAAGCAGCAGTGACTCAACCCATCCCAACTTTCTTCTGCAGCTTCACCAGAGTATCTCTGCCTCTTACTTCTTTGCTCAGGCAGGGCCCAAAGCAAACATACCTTTGGTGTTGATGCCGCCATGGGTGTTTCTTCTAGGGGCTTCTCACTGGGGATAAGAAGACACGTGAGGAGAACACAGCACAGAGGGAGGAAAAAAAATAAACCCTTGTACCAATTAGCATCAAAGCAGTGGTTTAAAAGGTGTGTAGGGAAGAAAGCTGACTGGTAGCTCTACAAAAGTCCAACTTGTTATAAGAAATGCTGTCCTGCAAAGTTCTGGAAAAAAGGCATTAGTAATGCCAAGGTGAATTCCAATTCACACAATCTTTCACAAAGGTCATGGGTCCTTATTATAAATTGCTATGTATCTGATCAGCTTCAGTTACAGAGCTGAAGTTAAACTCTGTAATACAGCTGGACACTCATCTTCCATTTGGATTAAATCCATAGTGAGAAATAAAATCACAGCAAAGCAGCAGCCAAATTAGCAACCAAACATCGCCATTCTGCAGCTCCGAAGTGCTGCAGCTCTGGGCAACTAGCCTTGCTAGCCAGGGTGGCAAAACAGATCTTGTTTCTTTCCACTTTATAAGTGATGGAATAAACCTCAAAATTACATGCATTAAAACCCCAGGGGAGGGACAAAAAAACCAAACCAGGAAAAAAAACCCCACCTTGCTGCTTTTTGTCTGCAAGACACTCACCTAGGCTTAGCTTTCGTCCCTTGAGATGGAGTTTTCGACTTTTTTGCTGAAGGAGGCAAGGAAACTACAGCTTTACCTTCTGAAGCTACTATGAAACCTTTTATCTGCTTTTGCTGTAAGGCCCACAAAAGCAGAGCCTTCACCATGTCACCTGGGTGACACTTAGCTGGGTCAGGCTTAAGGAACTGAAAGAAGCCATGCCTGACCTGAGCCTTCATTAGCATCTTCCATACCAGTTTGCTCCCTCACTGTAATCATGGTGACAGCAGAGTTTGCTGTTTCCTGCTTGGAGACATGAAACCAGGAATAGAGCATGCATACAACCAATAAAGAAATGAGTTAGGGGTTGGTTTTTCTTTTTTGGTAACTGAGATTTTCAGTCCTAACCTCTAGCAATAGCTGTATGGCAGGTTCATCACTGACCCCAAAAAAAAACTTTAGGTTGCATATAAACAGTACTAGAAGCTTCTTACTAAGAGCATCCCACCAGCCCCTTATAGGGGGGAGTAAAATTTCTTCTCTTCTGAAGAGATTGTACCAAAGTTGCAGCTCCAGAGGCAAGTGGTCGGGCTAACTTCCAACATATAAAAGTTAGGGTTTGGAGACACTGTTGGATCTAGATACAAACTAGTTTTCTTTGAAAGGTTTTAACCACAGCTATAAAAGCAGACTAGAGGAGCGAGAACAGGAGCACAAGGACTGTTTCACCATACACTTACTGCTACAGTGCCTGGTAACTGCTGGCTGTCCTGAGAAGCTAAGTTGTCTGGTAGAGTCTCCACATTTTCAGAGTCCAAAGGATCTTTCCTCTTCTGTGGATTAGTGGACTTAGGTATTACTGCAGAACAGCAATCAGAGTGAGAATATCATTGCAGTAATTGAACACATATACCACCACCCCTCTCCATTCTTGCACATTTGCATAAAAGCACAACAGTATAACTTCTTAGGTGCAAACATCTGCAGATAACGTTCAATAGAATGAACAAAACCAAACATCTCCAAATCACCCTGGGCAGAATTGCAATGCTAAATAAGCAGCATCTTGAGCCCACCCCTTTCTAAGCCACTCATACTACGTGAACACATACAAGTTTATCATCTTATTGCTACCTTGACTCTTAGCTCTGGAAAACATGCAATAGGCCTTTGTGTTTAGCTAAAGCAACAGACCAATGAGAGCTTCCACCATCTCTGTTCCACTCCACTGAATGTCCATGGGGCACTGCAAAAGTTACTTCACTACAGATGGACTGCCTTCTGCCAGCTGTACTCCTTGATTTCTTCAAGTAATAGTACCCACCTTGTACATCTGCATGGGCTTCATGGTGGACACTGACAAAGGAGCTTCTCCCTCACCTGCACCCCCAGGATCTGGAGGACTTCCCTTCTAGCTCATTTTGGGTTGTAACTGGAGCAAAATGAAGGCTACTGAAAAATGCTACTGCCTCAGACACTTAGAACTGGAAGTAACTCTTCCAAGTGTTCACATGGATGAATCTGAAATGAACAGTAACTAAGAGGAAAGTAAAAATTTGTTTTTAATGTTGGCACAGAAAGAATGTTACCTAAGTGCTCTTCAAACTTGTGATTAATTTCTGAGATAGTAGGTGGTAGCAGTGGAAAAAGAGTTACAAGTTCATAGCCTTAGAACAAGTGGAAATTTCTACTATGCAAGTTACACCTAGAAATAATTTATACAAGAATTAATCACTTTAAAAACCAAAATACAGCCAATTTTGCAGCAAGGACATATCCCAGCCTCCAAAGAGAAAATAGCACTATACAGAAAAAAGCCATCTCCCAAATAATTTGATGGTGAAATTGAGCTGAGGAAACATTTCCTGTTTAAGACTGATTTTGATCATGCGTTCCTCTTGCATTTGTGCTGAAAGCAGCTTTTCCTTGAATTGTGGGTCACAGGCTTGGTGGAGATTTACAGCACTTCAGAGCAGGATAAAGGGAAAGAAATTAGCTACTTATTTCTTCCTCTTGGACAAGTGCCAGGCTCGGACCTTCCTTTGGATCAGGAACTCAAGTGTCACATCTGTACTTCAGGCTCTGTGTTCCCTCATCATCTCTCATATTTAGAACAAAAATCAAACTCAGCCAAAATGACTCTGGAAGAAAGACATCTTGCAGAAGATGTTCACTGGCAGCACAGGACATTTGATCATGATAAAAATCAGTGCTCCCAATTCAAACAAATATAAAGCACTGACTGAAGGCTGGTGAGAACTAAAAAATAATGGCTATTCCAGGTTCAGGTAAGAGCCTTTTTTTGTCCAAAGACAAACAGCTGCATTTGTAGATGGGGCACAAAACCTGCCACACAACGTATTTAGAGCAGCACTTAACTATGCCCCTGCATTCTCCAACAGGTCACTGCTTGCAGACAGAAGTTGTGCTGCTGCTCATCTCTCTCCACAAATATGGTCTGCAGCTGAGTGTTTCTTCCCCCCAGCTGTACCTCCACAACAGCACCCAGTATCTCCAAGGCATCATCCACCCCATGTAGGTAGGTGAATTGGAGCACACCATTCTCTATCACATCACCTTTTTGAGAAGGATCACAAGCCCTACAGCAAATCTGGCTTTCCTACCACACACACCCCACTGCACAGAGAAGATGTTAAGTGCCAAGGTGCCAGGCTGGTCCATCAGAAGACCTGTGCTTCCATGGGCACAGAAGTGGCACCATGCCCTGCTGCAAGGAATCTCCCACAGGCACCCACATAGTACAGCCGAACCAGGAATCATGCATGGCACAAGCAAGAAGGGAGGATAGATAGGTGCATCCCACTGCAGTTCCAGCAATCCCAGCCGCACATCACCATGGTGCCAAATCCTCACTCCCTGGACTAGGAGGACTCAGCATCTACCACTAACATCAGTTGCCAAGCTCAGGAGATATCTGTGGTAGAAGACTGAGACTGGGGGTTGCTTGTTTTGTTTTTAATGTGGTTAACTGTAATGTGTAAACTGCAAGTGAAGATACTAATTTTAAAACTGAACAAATTTCATGAAATAAAACAATTTTTTTTAAATCACCTGCTTTATTCTGCTTGTCTTGCTTCCCACCATGGGCAGCCTCCTCTTCAGTCGCATTTATCTGTTGGAGTGAATTAATCTCATGTGAAAGTGACCTTAAAAAAAAAGTAGAGTCTTTATCTAGTAAAGACAACTAACTAACAACAAAACTAGCAGTTGTTAACTGCCAGCAAGAAATCACTGGATGCTAACTTGACCATTTGGAAAGGTTTCAGTTCTGCAAGGATAAATGACAGGCACTATACTGTGGCTTTTTACTGTCACCTAAGGTTTCCTGGAAACCCCATGCTCTGTAGATGAAAGTACAAAATATTTACTATGTTAACACTCACAAAAAAAAAAAAGACACATCCATGCTTTTACATTAGCTTATAAAAAACAAGATGGAAACTTTAAGAAGTACTCTACTTTTAATCTAGAAGCACTATCTAAAAACTCAATTGAAGATTTGTGACTTGCAGCATACACCCATTTTCTCTAAGTTCTTGTGTCACAATTTGCTCTTCCTGCACAATGCAATACTTCGAGCTAATGTAAAAGCATGTTTATAATTCCAGTTATACACTTAAATGCCATATGCTTTATTTCCTACCCGGAAACTCAGCAAAAGTAATCATAACACACTGAATTGATTAACAAACCAGTTTAACCTTCCAGCTTCTAAACCATGAATCTGAGTCCTTGAAACTTTTTTCCTAAAGTCTATAATCTCTTTCAGGCCAAAGCTAAGAACATCTATATGGAGAGCCACAAATCCACAAAGAGAATATAAACAAGCAGGCATAGAAGGGGAAAAAAAAACATGTAAAAGAAGAAATAAAACTAAAATGCCCACAAACCTCACTGTTTTTTCCCTGTGCCTATCAAGTAAAATATATTTTAGAAAAGAAGACTTACACTAAGAGCTTACCATCATTTTTTCATCTCCCAAGACTTTTTTAAGAATACTCAGGATTTCAAACTCAGCACTGAAAGATATTTTGATTTTTGTTACTTCTTTTTGGTTGAAAGTAGCCGGAGTCTTCATATTAATTCTAACAATCTTTTCTCCATCCTCCTCTGTTCAAAAAACCAAACAAAAAGACCAAACAGTTAAATTCTGGTTTAGAGCAAGCCACTTAGTCTATCACCCCCAAAACATCTGAATAATTGTTTGGGATTTTCTAAAGTCTCTCTTACATCTTGCCCATGTGTTCTTAATTACTCTGATCACCCATTTCTTTCTCACTGGTTCTAATTGATTACATTATTCCTCAGGACATTTATAAACTGACCCCTCAACATGTCCCACTTGGGTCAAGAGAGTAGGTTATTGCACCAAACAGGCCCACAGACAGTCCAACAGGCTTGACTGAAGGACATGACAGGGAGGGAGAAGACGACACACAAATTGTCTTTGGTGATGGTGTGATTTTAAGTTGGCTTCATGTGCCTTGTGGACCCACAGCAAGATGGAGGATAATGCTACAGATCTTACCCTTAAAGCTGTAACTTCTGACTGCTTCTTTCAACAGCCTCACAGAGTCCCAAAGAGCATCCTTTGAAAACCAAAACCACCACATCAGAAGGGCTGAGCAAGCACCTGCTGCATTAAGCTAATTCCAAGACTACCTGGGTTTTCGTTTTACCTCACTACCCTGCACGTAGAAAGTCACACTTTCAGTGCCAGTGTTGAAATCAATCCAGAACTTCTCCAGCTTCTCATCTGCCGGCTTTTTCACCTGGGGAAGCACAACAGGAGCGCTGCTGTTCCCAGAAAATTCCCACGAATTGCTGTATCATTCTCAGTTTAACAAGAGAAGGTTGGAAAGCATTGCTCTACATGTGTATGTACACACATGCATACCTCCCAGGAATAAGAACTGGGATTAACCTGTGAGTTGCCAGCCTACTGCTCAATCACCATACCCACAAAGTCAGACGCAGCTCTACATCAGCCAAGGGAAAGGCAATGTTTGGGGCAGGGAAAGAATTTACAAAAGTTTTCTGTGTTTCTGAGTATTTGAAATAAGCAGAAGCAGTGGAACCAGCTTTCATTGACTTGATTTTGATTCAATACAACTGCCAGGAATGGTACCAGAGGTACACATACTTTAAAAGCAGTAAAGCAATCTGCAGGAACTGTTAACTGTGACCTCGCCTACAGGGGCATCAGGCTAATCTTGTTTTCTGGCAGTCTGGGAGCAGCTCTGCCAGAGGAATCAGTGTTTTCCTGTCCTGTTTCTCTTTAGAGATCTCTTTTCTGTCACCACCATGAAGAGAAGCACTGTCTGTATCATCTAGCTGTTACAAAAGCAAAGTCAGCAGCAGCAGGCAGGTTGGGAGCTAACGACAAGTAAGCAAACTTTCCAACTAGAACAGAAGGTTACACTCCACACTCTAGAAAATTAAGCTTTAACAAAAAAGGAGGAGGAAAAGAAAAACACCCACCATGTACCACAAAGAAATATTTAAACAGCAGTAACATCGTCAGGAAGGTGTCACAGTGTTAGGAACTATTACCTCGTTCAGGTCAACAAAAGCAGATATGCAAGGAAATGAATGGACTCTGGAAGAAAAGCAGACTTCATATGATACATTCAGCATCAGGATATGGCTTTAAGAAAAAAAATATAATCATTGAATTCATTTACTAATCTTACTGTTTGAAAAAAGAATAAATCCCTAGAAGTAAATTAACCTGGGAGAATACAGTATCTTAGTAGTGATGTATTATCATTAATTGATTTTACTTCCAAATGAGCTATCCTTAAAACAAATAAGGCCTCTGTCTTAAGAACTTAATTATCCACATATTGGACCTTTATGTATATGTGTATTTATTAAACACAACTCAGATTGTGATCCTAGTTTTTCCTCTCTGCAGCAGCAACAGCACCAGCTTGTTCTGTTGTATTGCAGCTTACCTTCTTCCATCCTCAATCCTTTCATTTAGCTGGTTAAGAAATTTTCTGCAGTCCTTCGAAACAAACGACATCTTATTAAAAACCAGGCTATATTTCCATTGCAAGAGTTATTCTATTGGGCTGTGTAACCTCTACACCAGTTATAAGCTTCTAGGTAGTGAGTGTGATGCCAAGGACTACTGGGGAGGAAACAGTCAAGCTGCTACAAATGGCTGGACCCAACTTACGACCAGCAAGCCTCCAAAAGATACATCACAAAATTTGGCTGATTTATGCTCAAGAAGTGAAAAAACTTTGAAATAAGAGCTATTTTAGCAATATGCCATTCTATATTTGCCAGATAAAAAACAAAACAAAAACAACAAAATAAAAACTAAAAAAACCCACAAACAAAACCACAAACTTCCACCCTCAAAAAAAAAAAAAATACCTTTGTGTATTTATGAAAACAGTTTTGTAGGAACTTCTTACAAGGACATTCTGACTGAACTCAACCAAAACTAGCCCCTATACAGACTTGTCAACTATGTTGTTTTCAAAATAAAGACCCTCACCGTCTCAAATTCTCCATCCTTGATCTCTTTGAAGGCCTCAGCAAGATACTTATCTTCAAACCAGTGGTGAACAAGGTCATCCCTCCATTTTTTGGTCATTAACCTACAAAGTGCTTCTGAAAGGGCAACTTGAAGGTCATAATCTATGTAGCAAACATAAGCAACAGGATAAATGTCATCCCCAACACAACAGAGAGTTATTAAATTGCTATTCTTGCACTTATATACTACACAGACATATTCAGCAGCTAGCTCCATGTATATTTCACCCAGGAAAACAGCAGAGGATAAGAGCCAAGCATTAGCCCCAGCCACCCTCAGCTCCATATGGCTCAGAGTGGTAAAGATGCAAAGCACTTTATCACAGCACACGTGTGTGTCAGAAGATGATTTCTGGGATCAGGGAGGGGGCAAGAGTGAAGCCTCATCACTTTTGCACTGAGATTAAGTTACATTTCACATATCGTGATAGTGCCCTAGAAAGTGCTATTGGTAGGAGAAAAATGATTTTGCACAGGAGGCTATAAAGCTTATTAACTGAAGTTTGTCCACATCATGGCAAAGTAGGTCAGATTTTCTTTTTAAAGACTAAGGCAGCCAGCATACTTTGTAAACACATACATAAAGGTGACCTAATTACCTTCCTACATTCTTCAGTTTAGCTTTTCTTTTTAGTTAATACAAATTACTCATACTAATCAGACAGAACAAATGCATTGTTGTATCTAACAATTTTGATTAATATTTTCTTAAAATACCACCAAATTTTTCTCCCCAAGTATCAGCTCTTCACAGGGAAATAACTTTAATTATAATTAATTGATAATAAATAAGCAGAAGTAGTAAAGCTGTAGAGGCCCCCCAGCTTCATGAGAATAACTACTGAATTCTTCTTACCACCAACCTCCAGGATAGTTTTTGCAAGGTCTTTCCTGAAACAACATAATGCAACAGGTTAAAGTGGAAAGAACTTCAACTCTTCTTGCAGGGAAGAGGAAGGAAGTTCAGCTACAGGAGCTGGAGGGAAAACTACTTACGTGAGTGAGCACATCTCCTCAGACAGAGGGAATTTCTTCCTCTCCTCCCGTGGGAGACTGCCAAGTATAGAGTTGAGGGTCTTCAAAGCCTTTCTCCCACAGAAGGATGGGCAGAAAAGGAAGGGAAATGGCTCAGGAACATATTTTTCACATCTTGTATGTCATTACCCCCACTTGCGTGTGCATGTACCTGCAATTTCCTTCTCTTAGCAGGAATCTTACCTCCTGCCTCAGATTCCAGTAAATTTTTTCTTCTGTCACCAGATGCCCTAGTTCAGGTAAAAATAAATTCACGATCTGTATTTTCCCTAGAAAAAGCATTGTAAACAAGTGAGCTGGTTTCCTTGTGGAAAAAAAAAAAAAAAAAAAAAAAATAGTTGAAGCAAAGGAAGTTTGTTGTGCTGAAAATACTACATCTGTAGATTCCATTTAAAACCAAGCCTCCAAATATCTAACCCCAGCCAAAAAAGGGAACTGGTAACTTCTTAGTAATAAAGAGCTTCAGACACTTCTATTGCTGACCTGGGTAACTATTTAAATTAGTATAGAAAGAAAAGGCTACTTACTAACCACAAGATATAAATCTGTAATTTACGGCATTTGTCAAAGTCAACAGAGCAACCACTAGAGATTACCTAGGAGATGGCTCATGCTCATTCTGCTCCCACTAGAACAAGCTATAAGGATGAATAAACTCCAGTTATCCAGCCCACAGTGTAATGCTTCATTTCTACATGACTTGTGAGCATGGATATCTGGGCACACAGATACTTGTTTTTTCTGAAAGCACCTGCTCCCCTGCACTAATGGAAAGCCAGCTGCAGTAACAGACAAAATCTTGGTGCTGTAATGAATGAGACACACAGAGATATCCTTCTGCCTTGTTAGGGTGGCTGAAGGAGTTCTCATATTATTCTCTGGAGGTGGCTACATTCAGCAAGGAAATAACATCTGAAGCTAGTAGGAACAGACATGCAAGAGCAGACTGTAGAGGCTGAACTCCTTTCTGAGGCACCACTTACTCTGATCAAGTGAAATACTTGATGCCAGCTGCTTAAGCAAGATAACACAACTATTTATTTTAGCATATTCAAAATAATTAAGTAAAAGAAGCAGTAAGAGCTCTGATTAAAAGGTAATGAAAATTAACTGGAGAGAAATCAGTAGGAGAATTTAAAGAAAACATTACAGAGAGGAGGAAGAAGAGGTAGGGAGCAGAGAGGAGAAGAGAAAGTGGGTACAGTTCAAGCAGAATTCAGAAACATGCTCCTGAGGCTGCAATTCAAGATATTAAGGAACGGAAGAGGGCAAGGGGAGAAAAAGAAACATACTGACCTTTCTTACTGCACTTGAAAATCACCTGATGGAAAAAAGTAAAGGAAGCCTTCATTAACACACCACAACCCAAGCACAGCAGGACTCAAAGTGCTGAGGTATTTATGCTCCCATCATCACAACTTTCAGGGGCTAAATTAAATAAAACACTAGTGTACTCACATCAAGAAAAGCAGTGCCACCCAATACAGGTATGTCACATATGGTAACTTCGATCACACAGGTTGGAATTATGCAGGGAGGGTAAAGGGAGGGAAGCACCCACTTCCCCCTGGGATTTCAGCAGTGCTAGAGAATGCAGTGACCCCAGCTTCCCTGGGAAACCCACATTGTGGCATCGCTTTGTTACTTTTATTACACATATGTGCCTATGTAGAAACACATTTTACGGTCACACACTGCAGTACCAAATATCATAGCATATTTGAAGAGTGTCAGGGTCCCCTGAGGAAAATAAAAGTAAAAAAAAAGAAAAAAACCCTCAAAACCCACAACACAATAAAACAACACAACATCCACAGTGAAAGAATATGGAAGAAATGGACCAGGAAGAAAAAGAAATTAAATTTTGGCAAATAAATAACTTATAAAGTACTTAATATAATTTTGATGTGCTTAGTAAAGAAAATTTGATTTTGCTTAAATATCTTTTATCAAGTCTCCTAAAAAACTCATGAGTATTTGAATGAATTCTGATGCACAAAGAGATACAGTTCTGGTAAGGTACAGACAAAAATATTGATAGAACAACTGGGGAAAGAAGCTAAAAAATCTTTTTGTCCAGCAAATTTAAATCACCAGGCTTCCAAATACCTTTAAAGTTATGAAAGTTTGAAATAGCAAGTTAAAGAAAAATAAGCAAATGTAAGCAGGTCAGATTATTCTTTAAAAGTAAATCAGCTGCTTCAAACACAGCAGGAACAAATCACCAGGACCACCTTGGCAAACACATTTGCACTTAAGGTGCAGCTCAGTGTCAGTAATTTGTGCTTTTAGAACAGAGCTTCAGCACAGAACCTTGTCTTTTAAAAATGCATCAGAAATTCTTCTACCTTTCCCTGTAAAAACAAACACTTGGCTCTGTGTTAGAAAATGAGTAAATGCTGCAGCCCTGTGCAACCCCACAGCAACTTCTCTCAGGTGTGTCAAACTGCAGCCTAATGCCAGCCCAGAGCATGCTCTACCTGAATGTCAGCACAGGCTTAGTCCTAGGACACAAGGTCTGCTTAACTACCCATTTCTTAACTGTTTGTGAAGAGTTGAATTTCTTATTCAATAAAGGCAATCCTTCTGCCCTCTTAATACACATACATACCAATGCAGAATCAAAGAAGTCTTCAAGAAGTTCCATCAATAATTTATTCTCATTTTGGTCGATAAGGTTCACAAATTTTCTTGCTCTTTCAAACCAAGATACCAAGTAAAAGTTAAAAGAAACAGTTAAAACCAGAGTTATTAACCCTTAGAACACAAATGTCTGCAGGAAACCTCAAACAGAGAGAAATGTTTTTGTAGTCCTTGAACCTCAGTTGTGCTCTCTGCAAAAGCTACACAGTGCACAGTATTAAGGAACTCAAATTCCTCTAGGAGGACATTAAAAGTGACGCCTTTACAGCCACTCCACAGGACTTACTCCTCTGCCCTCTTTTTGTCCTCCTTTCTCATGTCTAGGCACCCACTCTTGGTACTTAGGAACTCCTGGACACAATGCATGCTGCCAGTGGCATCATTACTTCTATGGAGATAGTGGACATTAATTCACAGTAAAATAATGTTTTAAAGATTTGTCAGGCTTTTTCAAAGTTATTATTCTAAAAATTTATGCTTTAAAAAGCATATAGCACAGCATAACACACCTACAGCTAGCTAAAAATCTATGCTTCACTGGAGGTACATACAGATGTCAGGTTAGTGAAACTTTATTATTAATCTCTCCATATAGGAATTTTGAGCAACTGTATCCATGAAAAGTGTAGCTACAAGGCAGGATGACAACATTTCGGACTAAGGGCTCTTTCATACAACTCTGCTAACACAGAGCAAGTGTTAACTACGCCCTCCCAGCTGTGCTAGATCCAGGTATTGCTCATCTTCCATACAAGTACATTTCTGCAACTACAAGTATTACCAACTGAAATAAGTATTGTGCCAGAGGACAAAATGCAGTTGCAAATTAGAGGCATCTGGTTTACTATAGATCTAAAAAGGGACCTTCATAACGAATGCATCAGTTTATAAAAGTATACAGCTCCGCTCATCAGTTCTATTACTATAATTGTATTTTACTGGAGCACTTAAAATACATTTAGGAATTCTACACTATTTCTCAAATAGGACTAATCAAAACTCACCCTCTCCTTCCAAAAATGAAACAAACATAAACCCACACAATCAGGTAATAAGCAAAGCCATGACGTTAGCTGCTGTTCTGAAAGCAATGCAAAAAAAGCAAGCATTTATTCCCACTAAACTCATACAATATGTTGAAAAAAAGAAAAAAAAAAAAAAAAAAAAAAACCAAACAAAAAAAACCCTATTCATTTCTGTGACAAGCCATCTTCTAGTTCACATTTCCTTGGACTTCTTATCCTGATACAAGCAACTTTAAATCACATTAGTAACTTCATATATAGTATTATACTCATCTTTTCTACCAGTCCTTGCTCAATAAACCAATTTGTCCTGTCTTGAAGATCACTTTTAAAGTAGAGCTGAATACATTTCAGCATCAGGGAAACATTCTGGAACTCATTCTTGTCCAGCTCCTACAGAAATACAGAGCACTGTGCTTCATTAGTCTGATACCCACAGAGCTGGGTGTTAGAATGGTTGAGACCATGGTACTTGCCTTTCTCAGTATTTCATCCAGCTGGTTGAGGAGAGATTTCCTGTATTTCTGGGGAGGGTCTATTTCTCTCTCCTGAAGCAGTTCATTTATTTCCCGAAACCCTTTCCCCTTGAAAGCATCAGCAAGAAGTGACTTGAGCTGCACAGGGGAGGGGAAGCAAGCAGTGAGTGAGTAAAACAAACAGGCATTTAAATTGCAACAACACTTGAAAAGCTATTTTTAGTTGCAGTCCTTTTGTTTCCCTGTGTTTACTTTGTTTCACTACTCTATTTCACACTTATATCTGAAGGTGAGCCATCAGTCTGTCTCCAAGAGAAAATGGGACATTTGAAACTGAGTAATCTTAAAGGACACGGAATAAGGAAATCAGCAACTCTTCAATACACTCAGTTTGCAAGTCACACCATTTCCCACAACTGCAATAGTTACTTTTTCCCTCTTACTAAGGAAAGATTAAGGGGTCTGCAGCACTTCCCAAATTACATTAAGCTACAAAAATTCTACATAATAATGTAAAGACATGCATTTAAGTATATGCAGACTGCTTTCAAGATAAAACTAGGGATACATTTAAAAGGTATTTACATAATCTTCTGCTCTAGCTGCTCCGTTGCCGTTCACCCCTCTGCTAAGTTCTTCACGTTCTTGTTCCTTTAAAAAAAGGGGGGAAGAACATAGGAGAACAAAAGAAAAAGTTTTCTCCTGCCCAAAAGCTGAAAACTGTTTGATCACCTTCTCTCTCCCAGAAGGCTATTTCTCTCTCCTTAAGCCCTAGAGAAAGTTTCTGTCACCCCATACTTTTGAATCAAAAGTCTACGGAAGCTGCAATCACGAGAAGCCACTTCGGAGGCCCACAAGCACCTCCCAGGGTGGGGGTATCATTCTAGGGGTGCCCCCGAGAAAGAGACATCACCCTGTGAGAGTCTCCCAGGAAGAGAGGCATCACTATGGGCAGGCAGAGATTGGAGGGGTCCCGTTCCACATCCCGCTGCCGATTCCCCGCCCCAGGGAACAGTACTTACCTCAGCCATGGTGCAGGAGGAGGAAGGGGATGAGGAGCAAGTGCTGGTGCTCCTTCACCCCTTCCCCACGACCCTCACACGACCGTGTCCAACTGCTACCGCGTACACCCACGTTTGGGACGGAGAAAGAAACACTCGCCAGCGTTTCCCCCAGCTCCAAGAGCCCTCCTTACCTCAGTCAACCTAACTACCGAAGTGTACTCCCCAAGGGGAAAAAAAAGCCGGGTTTCACTCTGGCACTAAAGGAGCCGCACCTGTGTGGCGGGGACGGCTCGGACGGGTGCCTCTGCACCTGGGTGGTAGGGTTTGACCCTGCTTCGAGCAGACGGGTACCAGGCAGCCCGGTCCCACAGTGAGGGCTGCGTCCTGTCCTTGAACGGGGGATCTACAACCTGTGCCCTCTGCTGCAGGCTGGATATTGCTTTGCGCAATTAAGGGTAAAATTTAGTAAGTTTTCAGAGAGGACGGAGGCGAATGAGAAAGCCTCTGAGAACAAGTGGGATCGTTTAAGTGATTACGGCAGCATGAGGCGTTCACCGATTGTCTCTATAATATTATACATTCTTTAAGTTGCTTCTGTCTCTCATAACTAAAAACAAATTCAGAAAGAAAAATAAAAAGCCCTACTGGGTGGCTCTTCCCAAAAGAAGGCAACAATAACAAAACCAGATCTATAACTTTGAAATAAGCAAAAAGGGGCTGATCCACAGCACGGCACTGACTCCAGCTTCGTGCTTTAAACCTTATGTCACCGAGCACAGTGGGAAAGGAGAACACCCCTATCTGAGCTTAATTCGTTTACACCTATATTTAAGGAGCAGGCGCACCCGCGCATTTAAGGAAGAGCGGGTTACTAACACGCTGCCTTTCCTGTTCTTCGTGAGCCTTCTCAAGTTGCGAGCAGTTCTGAGCCGTGCTCGAAATCAAATACTTGGTGGGTCCCGACCAGGTGGGGACGCGCCTGGAGAGGGACTGTTCCCCAAGCCGCCCCCCGGCTGAGCCCTGCTGCTGCCGGCTTAGACTTCCAGTCTCAGTGCTGGGGGCTGGATTGGGCAAAACCCCCTTAGCTACCGCTCCATCGCAGGTGGGGGGAGCGGCGAGGGAGAGCAGGCCCTGCCCGCCCCCCCCCCCCCCGGGGGGTGTCTGTGCTGCTGCCCCGCCTGCGGGGCCGGCCGGG
>JAOEHX010039986.1:0-14200 GCA_025448015.1 Bolborhynchus lineola
CGGGCCGGGAGGAGCCGCCGGTGCCGCCCGCCCCGCAAGGGCGGGAGGGTGCCGGGGAGCGGGGGGGGTGCAGCGGCTCTGCCCGGGGTGCGTTTGTGAGCCGGGTGTGTCCAGGTCCTGCGCTGGGGGCAGCAGGCTGCTTGCCGTGCCCTGCTTACCGGGAAAGGGGAAAGTGGAGCCCGGATCATGTGTGTTTGTTCCTGCTTGGAAGACGAGCTGGCACAACGGAAACTTCCCTGTCTGCTGTGGACGGATCTGCTGAGGTGCATCTCCCGGGGCATCTTCAGAAGATTTTCTGGAAAACAAGAGCAGCTATTCTTCAGCAAGATCATACAGTCATGGAATGGTTTGGGTTGGAAGGGACCTTAAACCTTGCCCAGTTCCAACCCCTTGCCACGGGCAAGGACGCCTTCTACCGGATTGCTCCAAGTCCTGTCCATCCTGGCCTTGAACACTGCCAGGGATGGGCCATCTGGTTTAGGGAAAAACCTAAAATGAGGCGTTAGGTTTAGGAATTAGATTGGGAAAAAACTTGTAGGGAACAAGAAGTGTCTCTAGAATGACTTAAGCTTCACAGGGATCAGATTCTTCCATAATTCAATAACAGTTCAGCTCCTGCCAGCACAGTTCAGTCCACCTTAGCCTTCGTACTGCACAGGAGGAAGGGAAGCCTCTGAGATAGAGGGCTCCTGTCCCATAGCCACCATCAAGCTGACAGCATTTCCTAAGTCCTGAGTCAGTTCCCTCTCCTCTCGCGTTTCCAAACCACGAGGCTGGCAGCTTGCCATCACCTGCCTGCTCCTGATAATGCCTTCCCTAGAAGGGAGCAAGCAGACCATCAAGTGGATATCCTGCTAAGATGGACTGAAGCATTTTGCTTCATAAATACTACTTCCTGTAATTGTAATTGCAGTAACAGTGTTATGTTACTATGCTCCTTTTGCTTGTGAAAGGTGATGAGTTTTTTCCCAAACATTTCATAGTTCGGAAAATGGGAAATTTTTGTGGTTCCACCCATGCAGTAAAAAAAAAAAAGAATACTGTTCTGGCAGTTTGTTTTCCTTCAGAGCGCCACTCTGAAATGGTGCTCTCAGCTCTGTTTCGTCACCAGCTCTCCAAAAGCAAACACCACAGTAAATAATTGCAGTCTGGTTTTGAAGGCTAATTTAATGACAACAATAGAATTCTCTCCCTGGAAAAAACATCTCCCGTGAGAGCTCTCTCTCTGAAACTATAAACCCTCCCTGACACTATAAAACACTGGCCTTCGGTGGCGATTAGCTCTTAAGGACAATTCTTGCAAGCAGATGCCTCCTCCTGCAGCACATTAAACCTGTTTTCCATGGCTGCTGAAGCAGCGGAAGGGAGACCTTCTCATCTCACCTGAAGTAGCCTAACTGCTCTGTGACTTCTGGGGTTTAGTGAGGACATCTTGCTGCACTCCAATGAAAGAAAGAAGCTGACCTTGTCTTGTATCTCTAAATCAGAGATAAACACAGAAGAACAAGCATAGACAGCTATTCTCTATTTCTGCAAAGTCATTTTTATCTTAACTACTTTTCACAGCCAGGAAGCATTTTTATTAATGATGTTAAGGAACATGCTGCTTTATGTGAGCACTGAAACCCTGGAAAATCGAAAGAAAGGCAGGAATATTTAAGGAATTCCAGCATTCTGAGATATCTTAAATGGGAGATACAGGGTTTTCTTTCAAAGGCTAAACTTGGTTTGCTACTGCAAAGGGATTCTTGCAGCCCACAGGACCACTGAAATTCTTTTAGCTGAACCCTGGCATTAATATTTATGAATATTTACAGATCAAGTGGTGATTTCATGAATTTTGGGTTTACTTTATTCAGTGAGGTTTTTGTTTGGGGTTTTTCTTTTTCTTTTTTTCTTTTCATAGAAAACTCGCCCTGTGATGCACAGAACCATACAGATTTTCCAGATTGTCAGTTGTGAATTATTTTCTTTTTTGGCAAACTATTTTACCTTTGGAAATGGAGAAAGTGCTTACTAGCACAGACACACTTAAAACATTCCCATGAAGGGTGACTCCACCTCTGAACTGCAGCATGGGAATGCCGTGGGTGCATTTCTGGCTCAGGGCACTATACTGTGCTGTAATTATGAATCCCTGAAGCAAGCAGAGGCACATCTTCTCGTACCAGATGATATTACAAGACGAAGAGGGAGATAAGGCCTACGTTCAGGAAAATATGTCCTCAGCCAAAGGAGATTTTGTGTCCTCATTCTTTTTCCTTTCTTACCCCCTTCCATTAGCCTTCCCTCTCCCCATTCTTTTCACTTTTTTGCTATTTAATTTGCCATTCCCAAGAATGGCCACCACTTAAAATGACAGTATTTATTCCTGGTATAGTGGAAGGTGCCTGATATAGTAGAGGGTGTCCCCACCCATGACAGGGGGTTGGAACTGGAGGAGCTTTAAGGTCCTTTCCAACCCAAACCATTCTGTGATTCTATGATGTTCACAATAGTTACTCTGCTCATAGTCTACACTGTTGTCATATCTCCATTGTAAACCCTGGGCACAGCTTTTTTTTCTGTTACTGTACAGAACCATCACAACTGGGATCCCAGGCATGGTGGGTATCTTGCGCCAACACCATAAATATAGTGAAAATAGTAGAAGAGCACACCAAGCAGGCAGTTGTGGAGGCTGCCCCAGAAAGCTGCTGCTTCTTGTTCTGCACCCATCACTCGCATACACTGCTGGGCTGCCCCAGATTTTGTCTTGTGATGAAATGGGCAGGCTTCATGCTCCCAGGGCTTTAGCTCAGGGTCTCTCCTGATGATTTCCACCTACTAAAATTATTTGAAAACCCCTTTTGAAAACAAACCATGGATGAAGCAGTCCTGCCCTATGCACTTAGAAAACATTTAATAAATATAAAAGGCTATCACTTACTGAGGCTGTCAATGTGGCTTCTCCAGATTAACACAAGTTTCTTGGCTCCTTGCTGTCTGTGTAAGGAAGGAAAAGGCTTGTCAAGGAAGGAATTAGGAAATCAGAGAGCATGGTATCAGCCAAATCAGAACAGATTCCAGAAATCCTCCATCCTACTCATGTAATTTAGTAACCATGAGTAACCTTTCTTTAGAGAATGTTTTATATTGGGGTGCAAACAGCAGTGAGGAAAAGTAGGAAGTTTTTTGTTGTCTCTTTGTTCATACCCATGTCACCTCATGGATTTCTGGTCCTTGCCACCCAAGACAGGAATCATACTTGTCCTTCTGATTTTGCTGCTACAATTGTCTCTCACTGCTGACAGACCTGTTTACACCAGGACTAAGTGGATACCAGTCTTGCGTTGCTTCCTTCAGGAGCTGTGACCTGAGGGCATATAGAGACATGAAACAGCCTTTCCAGAACCAAGTGTAGTTTCATCTCAACAGTGAGAATGCAATTGTAACTAGAAAAGTGTTTTACTTATTATATTACCAGTTTCTCTAACATTTTGGTAGACTTGTCCACTCATCTCCTTCTGCTTCACGGTGTTTGCAGTCTGCTTTCATCTATGTATCTGTGGTGCTCTTTACTTCCATCTCCATCACTGTGTTTCTGAATCCTAGCTATGTTTTCCTCTGGAATACACAACAGAAGAAATTCAGAGGTAAATATTACAGGGACTGACACCTTCTAGTTATCAAGAATGGTGCTTTTATGAAGGTGGAGCATCTCTCTTTTTGGCATAGTGTCAGGAATTTAACTCCTGGCTGCTATTTAGTTCAGCCCAGATCACCAACAGAACATAAAACGTATGACAGGTAACCGGCAGGTCCTTAGCATCTCAAGTTCCCTGACAGCTTGCCACAAAGCACCTCTGCTGGCTGAATGTTTCCCAGTCTTAGAGAAGCAGCTCTTGGGAAACACTCAAGGAAGATGTTTTCAGAGACTTTGCTCTTCCCCCTTTCATATGCAACTAATACGCATACTTGTCATCAATGAAATTATTATGTATGTTTCTAGTGCTGTATGTATAATTACTAAAATAATAATCTAATTATACTGATTTCATCTGAGAGTTGAGAAACTTCTGAAAGGTTTGTAAGTGGGTAGCAACCAAATTTCACTGCACTCAAGCTTTCTCCCCACACAGTACAAATTAACTGCTGGCAGGGAAGTAGTTCACTATAGGGCAGAGCTCCCCTGCAACTACCAGGTTCAACAGCGACCTCGGAAATGTTTGCGTACAAAGCTGCTGCTTGTGCAACAGCAGCCTTTGCTCCTGGCTTAGATGCACAGGGATGCACACAAGGTGTGTGCAATGGACAGGGATTTGTGTTTAGAACACTGTCTGACTTCTACAGCTGGGACAATGACTTTTTAGGAGATGAGAGATTTGTCTACAGCTTTGCTTCTGAGGAAATGAGTACTTTTAACAGAAATGTTCTTCCTTCTGCAGTCAGGTCCTGCTTGACTCTTTGACACTCTCCAGCTAAAAACCACAGTCCTCATGAGCTGTAAGCTACACATACCTCTTCATTCATGTCATAAGTGTGATACAGGTCATGTAGTACATTTTAACACTACACATACACAGGTATATTCCTCATAATCTGAGCTCTACTGAGGTTAGCTAGTGCAGCAGCTCACACCCATCAGCCGCTTCTGGGTTGGTCTGCTGCTTCCCTGACTCATCGGCTGCTTGGGCAGATAGAGCCTTGTGACTTGGGGGTGGCCAACTGTGCCACCTCTGTGGGAGGGCAGTGTTGCTTCAGGCCACCTTTTCCTTACTGTTCTTTTCACCCACATTTCTCTCCTTACTTAACTCTGCTCTGTTCCATCCTCTTCTCTGCACAGCATTGTCTGCTGACCTACATTATGTCCGCTTTACTCAGCTTGAACATCTTGTTTTCACCACTGCTTCAGAGCAATGCCGGAGCTCTGAGGCCTCCAGCACAAAAGGGTCACAGAGCTGTTGGAGCAAGTCCAGAGGAGGCCACGGAGATGCTCCAGGGGCTGGAGCACCTCTGCTCTGGAGACAGGCTGAGAGGGCTGGGCTTGTTCAGCCTGGGGAAGAGAGGGCTCCAGGGAGACCTTAGAGCAGCTTCCAGTGCCTATAGGAGCCAGTAAGAAAGCTGGAGAGGGACTTTGGACAAGGGCCTGTAGGGACCAGATGAGGGGGAATGGCTTTAAGCTGACAGAGGGTAGATTTAGACATGAGGAAGAAGTTCTTCCCTGTGAGGCTAGTGAGGCACTGGCACAGGTTGCCCAGAGAAGCTGAGGTTGCCCCATTCCTGGCGGTGTTCAAGGCCAGGTTGGAGAGGGCTTGAAGCAGCCTGGTCTAGTGGAAGGTTTCCCTGGCCATGGCAGGCAGTAGGAGCTGTGTGAGCTTTAAGCTCCCTTCCAACTCAAACCAGGCTGTGATTCTATGAAATATGCTGTGGGGTGGGAGAATGCCATTAGTGGCTTGTGACCTGCACTAAGCTGTGAAACAGATTTTTCTATGAAAGGAGAAGAATCTGCAGTTGGATGTCTGGGAGACCCATACAAGTGGCACCATCTGGGTAATGTAAACAGTGTGCCAAGTTTGGTGAGGACTTGGCTTGCAGTACCAACCCCATCTAATCAGTAAATCTCCTATTGTCAGAGTTGATTTACCTTAAATCAAGTTATAGCTGCTAGACTGCATAGTGCTTCATTGCAGATTGCAACAGCCAAGAACACTATCTTTTCAAGTGCTTGATCTTGTGCACTTGCTCATTAAGTCCTGCTCTCCACCCAGTTTCTTCCCTGAGGGCAGCTCAGGGCATGGGAGGAGCCATTATGGGTTAGGCTGCTAGAGCCCAAGGAGACTGACAGAGCAATACAGTCCTGAAGCAGCTCCGGGACCAAAGAGGTTTGCTTGATCTGTTGCTGATGAGCATTGCAAACAGCCCTGGACTGCTGGGAACACCCTCTGCACATCAAGAGACAAGCAGAAGTGCAGGAGCACCCAGGTAAGAGCTGGGAGCACAGCTGAGATGTGCCCGTGCTGTTCACAGCAATAGAGCAAAGGATAACCTGGCTGTGCTGACACAGAAAGAGAATATCCATAATTCATCTTGGCTTTCTTATCTGCAAAAGCAGGGAAGGTAATGTGTCGCTTGGCAGGGCCCGTGGCAGACGTGGTGAGCATGGGGACAGGCAAGAGGAAAGTGTGGAGCACACATCCCAAGAACAGGGCAAAGAAAGCAGCTAGTACCTGAGGATGAGTGACTGAGAGCCTTTCTTGGTCCTGCAGGCAGTTCTGGATGCAGTCTCCTAGTGACATGGAATTCACAAGCATCTGCCTCTTCTTCTGGCATGTTCACTCTTTCCTCCTGAAGCTCCACCTGGAGTAGACCCAAACCCATCAGGATTAGCAGGATTTGGACTGAGTTCTTCCCTTTTAAGTGTGTTATTTGGAAAACAGGCAAACCAAATCTGTTTTATCAGCCCCTGTCTTGTAATCTAGTCCTTCATCTGGCTTCTGAACGTCAGCATCCAGCACAGCTCCCTTCTCACACCCTGAGGCCTAAAAGCCTGAGTGGTCACGCATGTTTGGTCCTCAGCTTTGACACCAACCAGTGAAGACCCTTACTTTGTGCCCACCTGGTTCAAATAAAGGCACGTAAAACGTCTGCTAAACCCAGCTGCAAGCTCAGGTCAAAGCAGGGAGCTGGGAAAGATTTCATGAGAGAAATGGACCACCACCTAAGCCACCACCCTCAGTTATTTCACTCTTATTTGAAAGACAGCATCTTTACAGAGGTGAAGGCAATGCAAGTGTTGCTATTCTTCCTTGAAATGAGCTTCCATCCACCACCTGAAATGCAAAACCAGTCCAGAATTGTGTTCCCTTTTGCCTTATAAATCCCCTGCCCCTCATTATTACTTACAAATAGGAAGCCAGCAAAGCCTGGATCACCATAAAAATATATCTTTGACCTTACCACAGGCAAAGCCATGAGGAGCTGGCGGGTTTCTGAGACACCCTGCTAACATGGTCAGATTAGTCACACAGCTCAGTTACTGAACCAGTCCCACACTTTCCCATCAATATGAGAATCACTGGATATCATCAATATGAATATCGCTGGAGAGCAGAAGCTTTACCCTCCAGCTGTGAAAATATCTTGTGATAACCCTGAACATGCCAGAAATAGTAAAGAATTTCTTCTTTCAATGGAATAAATGGTGATCATACACTTTTTTTTTTTTCCTATATTACGACTCCTAAAAAAGTGAGGATTGCAGTCTATAGCTGTCAGTGGGACTTTGTTCAGGGCCCAAATCCACACAAATTCAGCGGTGGATGGAAACTATGGTCCCTGACCCAAGCCCTTTGATTTGACAGGAGCTTTGTACACAGGGAGTGCTGAAATGCAAAGCAAATCACAAGTCAGTTTATCCTGTAGAGCTGCCAAGTGCATCTGTTTACTCCGGTACTTGCTGGTGAGGGGACAGAGAGACCTGTTACGTTTAGTTCCCTCATTTTAGATTCAGCCTGACTAAGCACATTTGCAACAATCCATATAACTAGTTTGAAATGAAGGGTACTAAAGAGGGCACATTTAAAATTGGAAAACCAGTGGCATGCATTTCCCTGTGAGTCATATTCCACATGAATGCCACTCTGACAAGGTGAAGGATGCTCCCTTGGAATACGGTAAGACAGAAGCATACCTGAAATGTGTTGTTGCTACACCCCTTCTCAGCACTCCCCATACTACTTCTGTTGAAGCCAAAGACAAACCTTCTGTGTAGCTGTGAGGGACCAGCTGACACAGTACCTTTGTAAATCCCGCTGCAGTGCTCTAGCATTCTCTTTTGTTGTTTTGTTTTTTTTTTTTTTAACTTTTGTTAGCCTTCTTATTGATCTGAAAGAATTCAAGAGCAGATTCTGGAGCTTAAAATGCATGCTGCTGCAATGAAGCCTAGATGCACACGACCTCTACGTACTATTTTACTAAAGAAAAGTGGAGGTCTGGAACAGTAAGCAAGGCATTTTTCAAGTCTCTGCTGACTGCAGTCGTCTGTGGCTGTGCATTTGGGTGAGACTGCAGACCTCTAATCAATGTCTGCTTTGTGTCTTAAGTCACAGGCTGATATCTTCCCTTGTTCCTGAAATAAACATAGGTGTTGAAAGCTGCAATTAGATGATTTTGCTGGCCTGCATTACATTCTTATTTACTCAGGCAGTCAACTAACTGTAATTGAAATTCTGAAATGCAAGTATATTTTAGCAGGCAGTATCAGCACAGAGCAATACCAGCACAGCTGAGCTCTCTGGAGTCTTACCATGCACAGATCCTGCGGACTGTCCCTCCTGAGAGAGCTGGGCTTGTTCAGCCTGGAGAAGAGAAGGCTCCGGGAAGACCTTAGAGGAGCATCCAGTGCCTAAAGGGGCTGATGAGAAATCTGGAGAGGGGCTTTGGACAAAGGCCTGTAGAGGCAGGACAAGGGGGAATGGCTTTAACCTGCCAGATGGGAATTTAGATTAGACATTAGGAAGTTCTTCCCTGTGAGGGTGCTGAGGCACTGGCACAGGTTGCCCAGAGAAGCTGTGGCTGCCCCATCCCTGGCAGTGTTCAAGGCCAGGTTGGACAGGGCTTGGAGCAACCTGGTCTTGTGGAAGGTGTCCCTGCCCAGGGCAGGGGGTTGGAACTGTATGAGCTTTAAGGTCCCTTCCAACCCAAACCGTTCTATGATTCTATGACTCTATTATTAAGTGCAACTTATTGGCACAGATGAGGAAAGAGACCAAAAGGGCTCACGCTGGGAGTCTCTTCCTGATGTCTCTTCCCGATCCCCAATGTCTGTTGCACACAAATGCACGTTTGGTAGGCCCAGAACTAAGACCAGAATGAGTCATTCTTACTCCCTAGCCCCACTCCCAGCTAGTCAGTGGCAGCCATCAGTAAACAAATGTTTTGTGTGCCAGCCTTGATACAAATAGCTTGTGTCTTCCAACTTGTACAATGAGGCTCTGTGTGTGACAGCCCACAGCTCCTGTCCTGGAGCAGGGCAACACTAGCTAAAGGCATGATAGGCACCAGCTTCCCTGGAAATGTGCCACACAGCTGAGGTCTTAAAGTGACTACTGCAGGAGAAGGATGGAGGAGACTATGTTCAAATAGCCCAGACTGGGGAGTTAAAGAAACAAGGGGGCTTCTAGTGGCCTAATCCTGATACAAAGCCTGTGGCATCTCCTTCCTTAAGACCTTTGAGCAACTTGGTCTAGTGGAAGGTGTTCCTGCCCATGGCAAGTGAGTTGGAACTAGTTGTGCCTGCCAGCATGGATTCTGAGTATTTACTATCTTGTGGCCAAAAGCAGTGCTGGTCCCTAGGGTGGGAACCAATAAACTAGAGCTTCAGCACAGCCCGCAGTACCCTGTATAGGTTAGCTGTATCCTCTAACACCACAGTCAGGGCAAAGCAGAAGACACTTTGGAGAAGCAGAAAGAAAGTCATACTCCTGGTTGGTTGTGGCATGTGACCTGGGTCTCAGGATGGAGTCACTACACCAAGTTTTAGCTTGTTAAGCCAAATTACTGGCTAATGTCTTGCCTTTTCCTCTAACATGACTGGGTGGGAAAGGACTTCATGCTTTCTCCTGTCATCAGACCAATGCAGCACATGACTAAGTGACCAAAGACATCATCCTTCAAAAATCTGACTTGGGAAGAGGAACTTGCAGGAACAGTTTCAGAATAGAGCATGCAGATTTGCTGTCAGCAAAACTGAATTTCAAGGCACATGAAAGACTGCTGTTACTGCCTTACTTATAAATAAGGATATGTCCCTGCTTGCTTATTTCAGGGAGGAGAAATATGTAACATCCTGATAAAGGGTTTGATTCTAACCTGGGAGAAGGGAAAAAACATCAGGCACCAATCATGAAGTACAACTGTACCAGCTAGGACAAAAGAGAATGAAGAACAACAACATAGAAAGCATGACTTGCAAAGAGGGTGACTAATAAAGTGAAAAAGCTGTCAAATAATGGCTCATTGGAAAGAAATCTATGAGGAAAGGGGATTATGGAAAGCTCTCATTCCTTGATACTACCAGCACAGTACACAAGTTCAGAGAAAATAAAGGAAATACGACAAGAGTCTGGCCTGGGCAAGCCATAAGCTCTTCCTCAAACCCAAGAAGGAATTACAAGTCAGGTTACTATGGGTAAGTAGTAAAGAATGGTATTAGACCCATTTGATGCTTTGAGTAAGCTAAGCAAGGGTGAAATGCATTATAATATAGAAAAATAGTAGAAGAAATTCAGAATCACAAGCTGTTTCTTTGAAAATTCATGTAAACCTGGTGTACTTCCAAAGAATCCGTTCAATGTGCAGATGGCGCCCAGTTAGAAAGCACTACAAAGAGGTTGAAAGGCTTCAAATGGATTCAAAGTGATCTTGACATGTTAGGCAAAATCTGAAAACTAAGGGAGTGCAAAACCAGGGCCAAAAGTCTTCTCTGAAGCAGAACTTCTCAGCTGTGCAAATGCTGAATGAGGAACAACTGGTGAGGTAGGAGTTCAGCAAGGGAAGGGTGTGGGGATACTGTTAGATTGCAAATGTCAGGCACATCCTTGTGCAAAAAAGGAACCATCCTATTGTGAGAATCAAGAGAAAAATGAGATAACTCTGTGCTTCTTAGCCTGGGTGGGACCATCTCTGGGGCTGATGTCTGTGTCCTGCTTTGGTTACTGTTCTTCAGGAAAGATGGAAACAAATTCTAAAGAAAATGGGGAGAGCTACAGGACTGGTTACACACCTGTGACCAGCATGCCAAGATAGAGCGAGCAGGGTTTCTAATACAGCTGAGAGATAACTGAGGGCATGCATCAGAAGATCCAATTAAGTACAAGGGGGATAAAGACACTGGAACTACTTTTCTGCCCATATTTCTTTGGGACAGGTTTAGGTTACAAACTAACAATGGTTTTCTAACAGAAAGGACTGTTAAATATTTAATACATCATCTCGAAGGCTCTGGTTTATTGCTCTTTCAAGATCAGCTACATAATCATCAGTAGGTTGATACTGTCTTGTGGCAGAAGGGTAAAAAAAGACCAGCGCTTCTTGACTGTTAGAAGTTGTTTATTGTAGAGATCGCATGGACCCTCTTACAATTATTTTGGTGGCTATGAAGAACAAAGCCCTTAAGATATAGCTAAGCTTTACTGTCTTACAATACTTGGATTTCACAATGAGAATGATAAACTTTCAGCTCTGTAACTGGCAGTGGTTGGGAACCTGTGCTTGCTGACAGGCAGAAACATATTTGCCATCCATGTGCATGTTGGAGGGGAGGAGGTTAAAAATAAATACATTTATGGACGACCTCCAGGTGACCAGCAAACTGGACCCCGGAGGTCCCTTTCAGCCTATTGCTTTGATTCTTTGAACACAAGGAAAGGCCCTTATGGCGCCTGGCTTTCCTTCACCGTAACACATACAGACACTTGTGCTGATTCAGTATGAGAGACAGATTATCCCTGGCTGCCTTCCAGATTTTAATGGCTGATACTGTAAAGCAGGTCTGGATCCGGAGGTGTCCTCATTAGCAACTACCCTGAAGGCCAGTTCCGAGGGCATCACTCCCGCCAGTTCTATCCTGCCTGCTTCTCCGCTCTCCCATTCTTCAGCCCCTTACTTCAGAAAGCACCTTGCTGGTCAGCAATCTAGGACAGAAGGTCCTCATGTGCCACCTGCTGGCTTCCGGCAAATGCTGCACCAAGAAGAGCGCACTGTGCTCGTAGCTGGGGGGCTGGCAATCAACATGGGGAAAGGGTGGCGCAGGGTTGTGGTTTCTTCCCGAGTGTGATGCGGATCCAAAGTAGGTGAATACTTTGCCCATAGCATTTTTCTGCCGGGTTGGGTGGGGACCCAACACAGAAAGTGTGAAGCAGCTGCCAGGATAACGTCCATGGCAGCAGTATCTTGAATTTTAGATTTTAACCTGGCTTCTAGGGAAAGCTACTTTAGGCTTTGTGAGCTATGGTTAAGACATCTATGAAATGATGTTGTTCCTTTGCCCGTCTCCATTTAGCTCTGCCTTTGGGCACATCTTCTCATTGGGAATAGGAAGAAGAGATGAACAAAATACCCTACCTCTGTACTTACATCCACAGTTCCATCTGTGCTTCTCCCTATATCCCCTACGTGCCATTCCTCTACTCTGCTGTGCCTTCTGTTTTACTACAGAGGTATATTCCCAAACAAATCTGACTGTTTCCAGTCAAACTATTTATTCTTTTGGCTGACTCCCCCCCCAAAAAAAAAAAACTCCACAAAAAGCCCTCCTCACTAGCAAATGGTTGGTATGTGTCCTGTTTCCCTCCTCAACAGAGCTTCATAAAAGCACCACCGGGATTTTTATGTGTGCTGTCCTTATCCTCAGGAAGAGCTCCTGGCAAACCTCCATAAACCCTTCCCTGCCAAACTCATTCTCAAATTGCCTCTGGATCTTGCAGATGCCCTGATAGTACAGCCACAGGGCTCCCTTATTTGTATTTCTTTTGTAGGTGTTTGTATTTCCATTTTGTTCTATTATAAAAGTAAAACTGGAAGAAGCACTGCGCACACACAAGGGTTGTTTAAGAGCAGTGCTCTCCAACATCTTTAATACAGCAACTGTGGATACCACAGGATCAGACACTGTCCAGGCTCAAAAGTGCTCCCAAAATAGCATCCCTGACTGCCAGAACTGGAATTCTGATTCAGCAGGGCTCTCAAGCTACAGCTGAGATTCCTTGTCACCACACTAGATGGCACATTTTACAGGACAGAATTCAGAAACTTCATCTGATACAATAGATGTGTGCTAGACCTTCCTAATAACACCTATGGCTGTAGAGTTGTGTGGAGAGTTGTAATGGCAAGTATCTGCCCTCTGACTTGGTTTTGAAATGTAAAGAACTGTCAGGTTTGAGGCTCCTGATCTCAGGCCAGTAATTAACCCTAGGCTGGTTATTCTGCAAAGTCACATGTAGCTTTTCAAAATATGGTCCAGCAACTGCTACTCCGTTTTACCGAATGAAAGATGGTGGGATAAAGCCTCAGTGTTCAGAGAACACGAACTTCCAAACTAACACCACATCAGAAATGACTGCATGAACAAACTAAAATCTTGAATTAATTAGAAACAGCATTGTGCCCCTGAGGCTTAGAGAAACTATTTCCTTACCCCTTTATTGTACTGTCCCTTCATGTTGTTCCAGTGAAAACTCTAAGAAAAACACAAGACACATTTTGGAGCATTTCTGTTAATCTGGTTTGGAAATTCCCAGAGGAGGCAGAGGTCTCCATGTGAGCATTTCAAGAATCCCTAGAGAGGAAAGGCTACCAAAAACTAGGGGTATGTTACCTAAGGTAAACCTGTGTGTTTGCTTCAGAAAAGGAACCTCAGCATCCTGTGAGCTCTTAGGCTGTGACTATTCTGTGCATTATCTCTGCTTCTAACATTCAATGAGTGATCAGTAACTCAGGAATTTGAGCCTTAGTGTTCTGCAAGAACCTTATTCTAAACAAAAAAGGAACAGAAAATAAATCACAGACATCCTAAAAGGAGTTCCAAAGCACAAATGCACTGCTAGCTGGAAAGGGTATCACTGTTTCAACCCGACAGAGCAACCTAAAACTAGTTATACCCTATATATATATATAGTATATATACTAGTATTTCTAGTAACAACAGTTACTCTCTGAGCACTCAAAGTAATCTGCGTGCTTTGCTTTAGTTTCTTCTGGAGATAATGGGTGAAAAAACAGTCTGGCAACAGAAGATAGTTGTATGGACATGGAAGATGAATAGAACTGAGGACACCTGTGCTCTTTCTTGCTCATTAAAGCAGCACCCTGCCTTTCATCATGTGCATTTTTGTGTCTTCCAAAATAAACTATTCCTTAAGGATTTCTGTAATAGTCACTTCTAAGCTGTGTCAGTTTGGTGTCTCTTCCTTCCTAACCTGTTTTCTCAACTACATTTAAGAAAAGAAACATGGTTAGCAGCTCCAAACACTACCTCTTCATCTGTGCTGAGGGGTGTCAGAAAGATGCTCTTTTATTCTCATAACACAATAGTTAAGGATTTTTGTCTGCTCTGCTTCAGGGAGACGACTAGGAGGTTTAACTTGCAGTACACACATACTACCTCACAAACAGTAGGTGCCCTAACTAATAATCCCAGCTGAGCAAGGTGGTGTAC